>QVRM01004033.1:0-137500 GCA_003439945.1 Dermanyssus gallinae | reverse complement strand
AGCATTTGAAGTTCTTAGTGTCGTAAGCCAACAAACAACGACTCGATAATTTGCTCAAATATGTCGGCCGATAACTTTAACTTAGCTTCACGTATTTGTGTATCCAGTCGGACCTCTACGGTAAGCCACTAGGTGGAGGTTACAAAATCCAAGTTGATCAGCCAATGGGACATCGTAGCCTATGTCGACCTTCACACTCAGCTTAGAAAATTCCGTTAAGCGCTTTTGCCATTGACTACCAACAGTGGCCGTAGGCAGTGCTTACACTACATGTCCCGATAGACAGATAGATGTCGACCGTAATCGAAGGTAACAAACGCAGCGACATTGACCACGCGAGTAGCAACGGACTTGACCTTGGCTTAACAGCCGACTGAGTTTCTAAACCATGACGCACGAGGGGCATATTGAGCTTGGCAAGACAGCTCCAATACTTTGTTTGCGCATCGGCAGCATACGGAGGCCCCAAAGTAGCAGTACCTGTCGTTGACGAGAGAGCGTGCTAAACGGAAAAGCAACGGCTAGGCACAGAGAAGGGGGAACAGCAGCAACAACAACAACAACGAGATGAACTACCTCCAGTTATAGAGAGGGCAGTAGTTGCTGGTGACTCGAACATATTGAGAGTAGAGGAACAGTAGGGGAGGTTATTTCGGGAGGAGGGGGGAGACAAAAACGGAATGAGAAATATTTGCGAGAAGGTGGTACCGAGGGTTGTGGAGTTGAGATTGAGAAGGATATGGGCATGTGAGAGTGTTGTGAGAGTGTTGAGCAGAGAAATACCATTAAAGCGGAGGTTACAGAGTACAGAAGAGGGATTTAGGGTTTAATTTAAATAGCAAGGGTTGATTACATCGTCGAAGGAAATGTTGCGGAAACAGATATATGTCGTAACGTGAAGTATAAACAGAGCAGACAGAAGAAGTGAAATTAAGGAAAGTATCCTAGAATATACAGGGATAAAGGGTAGGGTAGAATGGTACAAGAGGCAGCGGGCAAAATCAATGCATGCGAGAACAAGTATGCTAAGATGCACTAAGCATGCTATGAAGAGTTCGAAACAACGGTTTGTCGGGTATGCGGGAAAGTGAGGGGAATCAGTAAATCATTTGGCCAGGAACTGTGAACGATTAGGTAGGACTATGGATTTAGAATAAGGAGAAGCGTTCGGATTAGGAAGGGATGGATGCAGAAAAGGAACGGGTCGAAATGACAAAGAAATCGCTTTCCCGATGGAAGACGCTCAACGCATAAATGAGAAGAACGTGAGAGTGCATCATAGATATTTATTAGCTGCATTATTATAATTATTTATGCGCCCCTAGTATAAAATGGTAATATATGTGCATATAGTATAACTCATCGTATAACTATGTATCAATACAATTCACTAAAACACTTTTTCTTTGGACCTGTGCGGTTTTTTTTCAATGCCTTTGATGCTTATCATCCAAGTCTGTAGACCGATACCAACAACAGCTCTACTGGTGGCGAAATATTATATCTAGCCAGTTTTTGGGTAATATTTGAATGTACATCACTTAAGTTATTCAATGAAAGCTGGCATCATAGACTACACAATGAACAATGCCTCGATCGATAAGACATTTCAACGATATGCAGGTCATTCATATTATTATTAGAGTTTTATCCATACAGTTTAAACTGAGTGCCAATAAGTACTAATGATATTATAGATACCTGGATTGACAAGTACAAAAATGTATGAAACACGGATGTTCTGTAAGGAGCGTGTGTTTGAAAGTGATACACTGAATTGAATAAAACTTCCAGTTGTTTTTTCATTTTGATAGCAGAAAGATCAACACAGTGACGTTGTGTCAGAATACCACCGTTCCTTTTTGCCGTTGTTGTTATTGCACTAGTTTAGTCTGCGATCGTTTGTCTCAGGCCTTTGCGTGCGATGTATCTATACTAAGACGACGCCACTGTTCATTCGAACACAACAGGTTTGTTCGGTGCTGGCCCTAGATTGGTTTGCCATCGGCGATAGTCGCAAATTTCTCGTAGCCGCGCGTATCCGTGACCTCAAGTTCGGAACTAACTTGATGAAAACGACTTTTAAGTCATTGCGTTTACAATGTCCAGCTTATGGTATATGGCAGTGACTAAGACATATGCATATCATACATATATAGCTGTTCGCACATGTGCTAAAAACAATTGTTTGTCGATATATATATATATATATATATATATATATATATATATATATATATATATATATATACGGAATAACGCTATGAATTTTGATGGTTCATTGTGGTACAAAGGTTGTAGACGCCTATCCTATCTTAGGTATATATATATATACGGAATGACGCTATGCATTATAATGGTTCATTGTCGTACAAAAGTTGTAGACGCCTCTCATATCTATAGGTATATATACATATATATATATATATATATATATATATATATATATATATATATATATATATATATATATATATAGATATATATATATATATATATATATATAAGGCAGCAGCTAAAGTGCAGAGAAATTATTTATTGTAGACTATATAATGTTTGCATATTATTTTTAAATGTATATATGTATATATATATATATATATATATATATATATATATATATATATATATATATACACGGCATCAGCTGAAGTGAATAAAAAAAGAGTTTATTTATTGTAGTCTATAAGATGTTTGCATATTAACGTTAAATGTATATATATATATATATATATTATAAGAAAAGTCTTTTTTATGGCTACGCATTGCCACGCTCAGACTAAAGCTTGATAAAACCTGTTGGCTCAAACGCAACAACAACAGCAACGAAGAGCTGCCGTACCGGTCGTGTATAGTGATTTTTGCTACGCTTTACAATCAGTTATAAGCAAAGACAGCAACTGAAGTGCACTGCAACCCTCTTTCTCTATTGCATATGTTCTCTCTTTCTCCCCCTCTGGCCATCTGTTCAATCGTCAGCACATGCAAACGCCAAGCTACCAGCTAGCTAAACGGAGGATCAAACCTGAGATGACATTAGCATCCGTATGATGATGATGATGATGGTGTTATGATACGATGAGCCTGGAGAGATATATATATATATATATAGAGAGAGAGAGAGAGAGAGAGAGGAGATTCGACGCGTCATCGCTTATGGATGACGATGATGAGTCGGCGCCATTGACTCGGAATCTTGCCCCCTCCGATGAGTCTCGCGTCCGCCAGCGACAACGGCCTGAGGCCCCCGTCAAAGGCGGCCCCAAACAACGAATCGCATTGGCGACCGGACTGACGAGATCTGAACGAGATCCAATCGTGGAAAATCACATCGGCACGAGTGAGTCGGCAAAGTAACGCTGTGAAAAGACCGCGGGGAGAGAAGGGGAAGATGCTCTCATACGAAGCTCATTCTGCTGCGGCTACCACAAATGCTACAACACTTTGCAAAATATTTGAAATAATTGATATATATATATATATATCAGTGCACATCAGATGCTTAAACACTTGTATGCGTATACAAGTGTATAAGCACTTGTATACGCATGGAGTATATATGCGTATACTTTAAAGACATACTGCAGAACATAATGATTCAGTTTGTTGTTCAATTGACTCAGTTTTTTGCAGACGTTTGTGTCACTAGGGTTTTTGCATATATATATATATATATATATATACTACGCAGAATGTTAACAAAAACACCTCGGGCGTTTCGTCAGGGCCAAA
This sequence comes from Dermanyssus gallinae, assembly GCA_003439945.1. Lineage (NCBI taxonomy): Eukaryota > Metazoa > Arthropoda > Arachnida > Mesostigmata > Dermanyssidae > Dermanyssus > Dermanyssus gallinae. The sequence continues at coordinate 133,768 of QVRM01004033.1, read as the reverse complement.
CTTATGCTTTTTATATCACAGCTACTAGCCATTTGCACCATGCATATATATATGCTCTCATTTGATGCGGTGTTCATATGGCACGACATATATATATATATATATATATATATATATATATATATATATATATATATATATACATACATACATATACAATTTGTTTAAAGTCGTTTACGGTGTTCAAAACGGTATTTCGAGACTCAACTCTGGAAATGTGATGCCTATGATGTATATGTGCAAACCAGTCCTTGGTTAATAGAACTGTCTGACTATTTTGAGCCTAGTATTTTTTTAAATATGTACGAATTTTCTCACTTGATATTTTTAACATATCGGGTATGATTTTCGCAAGATGTAAGAAAAAGGCCCAGCAGTGTAGATGATCTAAGAGAAGGAAGAACCAGTCTATGAGATGGACCCCCATTTGCGACATATGTAATGCAACACTCTCTGTAAGCAACGTAAACAACCAACAACCACAAGTTCGAAGTAGCAATATGTACAAAGTATGTGCTAATGATAACTTTCAAATATAAGATCGACACACATTTTGCCACATATACGTCAATTAGCGCATAATACATATGGCGTGCTTACGACAAACGGTTAACGAGATACGAAAGATGAAAGAGACGTTGAACGAATGACTTGGGGAAAATGTAAAACATAAAACAAAATATGTATATCAGTTATTGGAGACCGCAGATTTTTGTGTTTGTCTGTTAGGTAGTTTGGGACACTCGAAGTACTTTATGGAACAAGAAACCGTCGCAGGCATGCTATTAGCAGATTGAAATGTCGAGTTCGTGTTGATGCTAACCTAAATTGTATGTCCTCCCCAACTCATGTGATCTGTGCGGTTACCAGGAAGCTGCAAAAAAATCGCGGCAAAATAATGTATTATCTAAGCAAAATGTGGAAGTCAGCAGACGCAGAGGAGAGAGGGTGGCCTTTTTCGGTGGGTGTTTACGATCTAGTCAAGTCGTAGAAAGTTACCCTAGCGCATGGCTTGGCTCAAAACTCATACGGAGCATTTGTCGTGCCTGAGAACCTTTCTGGAAGTCATAGTTAGTTTACTATCTTCTAATAGGTTTTGTACATTTATATATTAAACTGATTTATCTCGCAAAGCCTTGTGTATTATGTACCATTGGCACTCATATTGGAAGGCAAATGATACCGCCCTGAGAGAGAAACGTGGCCTTCTGGGGGCTCTGTTTCAGCAGCAGTCAGTGGCGGTGGGTTTCTCGTGTCTTCAGGAGAGGTCGAGAAAAACGTGGGGCATAGTTAGCCACTTACTGCACATCTGCATGGATTGCCTGCGATGTGGTGCCTGAAATGCGTACGTTGGCAACATTATATTTTGTTAGCACAGGCAGACGCCATTACCTAACTAGCTGGATGCAAGTAGTTACACAGGAGTTGTAGCCGCTGGTTAGGTGCAATCATACATCGGATTTTAGTCAAGCCGATACGATTGATGCAAACGTGTCAGTCACCTGTATATTCAAACGATATTTTAAAGGAGACCCTATTTCTTAATTTGTGCGCCGATTATAATTCAGTTCTTTGTTCGATTGACTCAGTTTGTCGCTGAACCGATACTCACCTGCACTAGACGTGACCCCGTACTTAATGCAACACTGTGCAGCAATCACGACACGATGGAAGATCGTTCGATCTGACCGTCTCTCTCGCTCGCTTATCTGACCAGCAAATAGTAGTTTCCGTTGTAGTAAACTACAGAAACTGTGCCGACCTTAGGCTAGCCACATTTTATTTTAAACGAGACAGCTATGAAGACATGCAGCAGATTCTCTAGATAACCTATACTATGTACGTAGTCTCTTACGGTAAACCGCATTCTTTCAAGGATACAGAACGTCGTTCAACGACATGTATGCTATGCTAAATGTATAAATGATTTACATAAAGTTCTCTATTAAGCTGCAAGTAGCTTCGAATGGTCTCTACATGAAAAACTGCGCAAAACATAGAGGCAATTTAGGCGACTCAGTGATCAAACAAAGTAAATCACAAGATTCGCACGAATGGACTCTATAACTAAAAATGAATATAGTAGCAGTATCGGCACTGCGGAGTAGAGAAGGCATCCTTCGACTGACGACGCAGTTTCCCGCTCACCTCCTAACCTCGTAGATACGCACCACAGAACGTACGTCTCTCGAGAATAAGGATCCTTTGTGATGATGTTTAGTCTTCTTTCAAGGTTTTTGAGAAACGTTAACATCTGCTGGCCCATAGGTCCATACGCCTCTATGGCGACTGGATGATTAACTGCGGATTAAGTGTATTTCGCTCTGTATTTCGCTAACTTGCGGTCTTCAGCAAGACAGGCAGAGGCACCAGCTTTCCGGCTAGTTCAAGCATTATAGCATCTGGCATGTGTACACAACACGGTGACGTCCCATACATAAGTAGGCGACCTCTCCCCCCCCTCCCCCCAAGGGGTTAGCGTTTTACAGACTGGTCGTAACCCACAATTGACACTAAGGCCGAGTGGCGAAACTTTCACGACCGAAAGACCTCTGCACTCTGCAGTGCACGGCAGACAATGTCGTTGTGTCACCATGATAGAATATGTATGTCCCCATGTTGTTGTTACGGGAAATCAACACCAGTTGCAAAGATGGGCAGATAGATAGATATATGTGTGTATTTACATTTATGAATTTGTGATTCTCTCAACGTGTGTACCTAAATACACATGTCACTCTTTTACATATATCAGAGGTGCTTAGAGCGGAAGCATAAGCAGACATGTTGAGAGACATCTAGGGTTTCTCCAACAGAGTTCTTGTGTATATACACATATAGAATATTTTGCGTGCAAATAATCACCGTGTTGACATGTGTCGCTTTCGGTTTGTTCAATAACCGGTTGAGAAACTGGATGGCCTTAGACTTATTTCTCTCTCTGCTCATTGATGCTCCTCTGTGCGACAAGCTGCGTCGACACGTAAAACTGCGGCGCCGGTAGCGTCGCTCACCGCAACCTTCGGACGCGTTGACGAAAACAAACTTTATACTCCGTAAAGTAAACAAAAATAACCCGATCTAGTCGTCAAACGCCTCTCAGGTCAGGCGTTTGCTATCTGGTAGATATTTATTATGGGAAATAATCACACCTTCAACAATATATATATATATATATATATATATATTTATTACAGTTTGTGACCAGATTGTACTCACAGAGTATATTAGCTCCAGTAGTGGCAATACTAACACACATGCCTTCTTCTCGTAAAGACTAGCCAGTAGAACGAAACACTATGATTGAACGCCTACGATGTTTATAGAGAGATAGAGAACGCTGGGTAAAGACGTCATCGCAAGGCCAATTGACGTGCTTACGGCTAGCCCTCCATACGTAGTTTGTTTGATTTGATATCTTTTTATCAGGTGTGAAGACAGCCTTTCGCATGATGTATTTAGATTTTGCCCAAGGTTCTTCTTCTAGGATGTAAACAGAAAAGGGGCGAGAGAAAAGAGAGACATTTGGTGACGAGAGACATGATTACCACATATATGTGGCACTACGTTGCGGGTACGCTGACGTAGTAATTTTTGCCCGGCATGAAGCCAACACAACCTTAATATCAAGTTCATATACAGAAAAGTCAATAAAGCTGTACAGTGAAAAAAAACGTATGTCGAGCCCGGTGGCGTGGTGCATTCGTCTGCGCCTCGCGACCGGAGGAGACACATAAGTGCGCAGGTTCGAGCCCTACCGTTGCACATTTTTATTTATGGGGCTCCGCGTATAAAGCAATGCTACACGCAGTCTCATGGTCCCAAATCGTGGCTAAGAGTCAGCTCAGAAAGTATTTTGTTATCGTGACGCATATAAATAAATATATAGAAATATCCGTGCATATATGTGATATTAGGTGAGCACCATGATGATACGGGCCGCACCAGGCAGGCACCACTCTTGGGGAGGGCGACGATTCATTCTAAAAAGATGGTTATTTGTTTGTCTATACTATTAATTAACTAAAAATTAAACATAAAATAGAACAAACCATAACTGTCTGGGCGCATTATATGCCGTGAAGTAAATGACTTGGCGTAAGTATTATTTTTGGCAATTTTACTTGTCGTTTAAACCTGCAACAGCCGAGTGGAATATCCCGTCGATTTCCTCGTTGCCGAAACCATCTTAGAACTGTAGAGCGCCGTTTCCGTTGCGTGAACCGGTTTTTAGACCCAACCTTGGACAATGACAAGTTTTGTTAAAAATCTTAGGTCCTTCGATTTTATTAGCTCTGCCACGGTCATCTATTGGATGTCGTCAGTTGTCGGGTGACAGCGAGAAAATATTCAGCTAGTCGAATGATTGCCCTGATCAACCGCGGGGCTGGATACCCCCATGGTAAATTATCTGTTTTCAAGCAGTCTTTTACAAACGGCATTTATCTAAGCACCCTGCAGGCTTGTCTAGAAAACAGCGACATGCTATTTGCTTGTCGAAAACGAAGGCTTTTTCTTCTTGTTCAGAAAACATAATTGACAGGCAATATATAAAGTCTAAAGGTGCGTCAACTTGAGAACTAAGTTGTGTCTGTTGATACTTATTTAAACGCGAATTGATTGTGAATAAGCGAAATGCGGATATGAGATGTTTCTTACTAAAATGTGTTAATGCAAAAAGCTACCCCATTTCATAAAATAACGCTTAAAGTAACAATAATCATCGTTAGGATGGTGAGGGGAAGATAACTGGTGATTCCAATGCCAAAGAACGCGATTTCGATTCTGGCGCGACATGAAAGGGTTGTACACCTAACTGAAAATGTTCAGCCTCTGCCTCTATGCGAATTTTCTCAGCACGATCGTGGCCGTTTCGTGAAAAACAAGTACAACAAGAAGAAAGCTTCTGGGGATAAAATCACTTCTTTCTCGTGATGCCTAGTGGGCAGCTACAACACATAAATGTCATCACTTTGCCCCTGCTTTCCAGCCTAGTCATATATTGCTTATATTGGACTTGAATGGGTTTCCTCCAACAGAACGTACTGTTGCAGCAGAACAAAGCCCAACCGAGGAGGAAGAAAGAATTCTATTCAATTCATCTTTGCGCAAGGCAAAGCTCCGTTTTTTTGAACGTGCGTTAATTGCCCTAGCCATTTATGTAACCGGGGCGACACATACTTAATGCCAACTAATCTCGATTTAAAGATTAGGTTCTGTTTGTATTGTCGTACTATTAATGTGTTCCTAAAAAATACTAAAAACTATAAACAACAATCTGCTGACAGGCCTATGCGAGCGTGGTATTGCACGTATGCGCTTATGCGCTGGACGGTTTTTAGACAGAATTCTCACGATTTCTACGAGTGCGACTATTTTACGCTATCGACCGTCACTAAGATGTTTTAGGTCAAACAGAAAAATGCAAGTGAACAGAATATGTCAAAACTGAATAGAACGTGCCGTTATCAATAATATTAAAAACTAACTCATATATAAAGATAATAAGCTAAAAAAAGCATGAAACATATAACGCAAAGTCCGACTTGCAAATCACAACCTTTTAGTTTTGGCCTCTTCAAGTGCCAAGCATACAGTTACATTCGGATGCTTTCGAAAGCGCTTCCATGACTATAGTTAACCTGTCTTAAGGTAGTACTCTGTGTACTTAAGTTGCCGTACCTACTGAAAGTAGTAATAGTAGTAGTAGTAGTTATGGCGAACGTTACAGTGAGCGTGGTCTATGGTATGGTTTGTGTCTTGTCCTGGCTTTGTATCTTATCCGGGCATGCTCATCCCGCTAGCACGCCATCACGCAACTCGACGGCAGCCCGTAATTGCAGCGTATATTTTGATGTAGCTTCCCCAGATCGCCGCGGCGCTATTCATCCAGTGTTGTCGTGACAGACGTTCTCATAGTAAGGCCCAGTCATCAGACAAACTCTAATGTCATCCAGTATGGTTGCATCGCATTTAAGAGCTACGTCTCTTTCCGACTTCGGACACTAGATAAATAGGGGACACCCGGACCTATACGTTTCCGTCTTCAAGTGTCCATCTGACTGTCTGTGCGCACCATTCGTGCACGGGCTGGAGCCAATAGTACACTCGCGCAGTCCTTGCTGAGGATGCACACTGGATTGAAACGCTCTTTTATTGATCATAAAAGTGGATATAATACCATTCACAACATGTACACAAATTATTTCACTTGTACACATTTGATTCGCAACATGTACACAAATTATTTCGATTGCACAAATTTGCTTCACAATAATTTTAGTTCTTATTCGTTCAATTGCTTCACAAGTCTCCATGGGTACAGGTGCGACATCTTAGCATTTGTAGTCTGGGTTGGAGGCCTAATGACAAACCCTGCCCGACTTGACGTAGCTTGTACCTCAAACATTACGTCAAACAGGTCCTCGTTCTTAATCAGGCGGCGCAGCTATCTTATGTCAGCTTCTCTAAATGGCTTCTAAATGATATTGGAAAGCGTATAGAAGATATTACAGGTGAGCGACGTGAGGCCATGTTTTTGAGACAGATGATGTCTTTTGCCGTCTGTAGGGGGAACGTGGCTTCTATCATAGGTGCCATAAATTGAGAAAATGAGCAGAGCATCATGAACCTGGCTTAAACGTTCATACCTCACAATTGTAAAACCGAATAATGATAATAATAATAATAATAATGAGGATACACATTCACACCTCACAACTGTATTGCTCTAAGACATATTAAATAAATAATAATAATAATAATAATAATAATAATAATAATAATAATAATAATAATAATAATAATAATAATAATAAAAAAATAATAATAATAAAGTCGCACGCATTCATTTATGTACGCGGGCGCCTTGAAAGTGCCGTACGCACACACCCACATGTGCACCCAAACGGCCCCGACGCGAGATGGGGCATCGCATAGGTGGTGATCGGTCACCGTTAACCGCCCTAACTGCTGCAACAGCCTTTGACTTTGACTACTGCAGCCTTTGACTACTGCCAGCACGAATGCTGCTAATTGGCCCGCACTACTGTAACATTTCGGCCGCCTGTGGTTCGTGGAGCCACTGCGATACATGCGGTAGGTATGAGCGCCTGTCGTCGTAACCCTGCTCAGGAGACGCCAGCTGTGCTGCTTGTTGTTGTCTTAGCAGTAATCGCAGCAACAGAAATTGTGGCGGTAGCAACAGTATTAATTATCCAACGATCGATTGATGATGGAATGGTACTGGGAGCAGCGCTAAGTACTGCTATATAGGCTAGCGCTAGGTATAGTTGCTGCTGCCATTGTAGCTGTTGCTGTTGCTACTGTAGCTGTTGTTATCGTTGTTGCTATTGTAGCTGTTGTTGCTGCTATTGTAGCCAGTGTTGTTGCTGTTGTTTCTATTGCCAGTCACCCAATAAAAGCGACACCACGTCGCTAATCGTTATCACTATCAGGGGGCGGCCAACGACCGACCCCATAGGCGGTTTTCGTCGTCGTCGTCGTCGTCGGTGTGCCGTTTTACCGTCGACGAAGGCTTGCAGTGCAGTACCTTACCAGAATGGTGTCCCTCGCATCAGAAGTCTCACACCAGAAGGACAATGTTGGGGAGGTCGGGGGGGGGGGGGGGTTACCGCCGCCAGCGATGACTGTCTTGTATTGGCGGGGCCGCTATTGACTGATCTTCGGCTGTCGTAGTACCCAGTATCGATAGTTCTCGCGTCGAAACGTGATCGTAGGCCTATATCAACCGCTCGTGCGTCGTCTCTCACGCGGTCTTAGCAGACGAACGGCTAATTAACGAAGGCTACCTACGCCGCCGCCGCCGACGACGGGATCAGCAGACGGCGAACAGCATACGGACGGGGCCGTGACGTGTTCGAAGGGAAACCGCGGGTTACAATCACCAGTAGTACAGACAGGCCGGCAAGCTCCCATTTGGGGGGGAGAAGGAGCCAAGGTGCTCGCCAGGCAAGCCATCTCGCCCTCTGGACGACGAGCAAATACAACAAGGACAACGCGGTAACGTATCAATAATTTACAATTAAACTAAACTAGCCGTGGTTGAGGGATTATGGCGCGCTATACTTTAATACTACTACTAATGCTTTATCAAAGAGAAATATTGAAGAGAGAGAATACTACATATTATAGGTGTAGTAAGATTTCGACTAATGTAAAGCCGACGTTCACATCTCATCATTGTGCAAATTGAACAATAATTATGATCAAGTAATACAAAAAATAACTGGTGTTATTATTATTAATATTAATATTATTATCATCATCATCATCGAACTATCAGCATGGGAACGTATTGTATCGGTTGTAACAACACTACTTATCTTCTCGTCATATCGCGGCAATTATGGAAGCAGCATTGCGTCTTGGAATGGCAAAATGATGGCACCGCAGAGGCGATCATCCATACGATCTGTATTATCTTTATATGCAGTAGCTTTATTTTTTAGATTACCATTGGTATTACATTTTTCTATTCTTATTACCTTGTGGTAATGCGTATGAACCGGCAACGTTCGAGGAAAGATTTGCTTAAGCAAAAATAATAATAATAATAATAATAATAATAATAATAATAATAATAATAATAATAATAATAATAATAATAATAATAATAATAATAATAATAATAATAACAATAATACGTAGGGGTTGGCTTAAAGCCTTACCCTCGCCTCAGCTCGGCACCATGCTGGATGATGGTAGATTCCAGTGGACTACACCCACTGAGTTGCCCGAAGAGCGCCGGTAGATCGTCCAGACATGCTGAACTAAACGGTGTGATCATAAGGTCCCTTAGGAAAGCCGGTATACCATCTACACTTGAACCGAGAGGCTTAGTGTCCGCTGGCGAAGAAAGACCTGATGGGGTGACCATTGCATTATGGTCACATGGAAAGTCCCTAGCTTGGGATGCAACGGTTTCGTGCACAACCGCGGCTTCCCATTTACACCACAGCTCTGTTGAGCCGGGGTGGGTAGCAAAGCACGCGGACGCCAGAAAACGGTTTAAATATGCTGGACTGGAAACAAGATATATATTTGTGCCTATCGCCATGGAGACACTAGGACCAATCAGCAAGGGAACCGAAGCATTTCTCAAAGATTTAAGTAAGCGAATTCAGGAGGTCACGAACGACCGAAAAGAGGGTCAATTCTTGAGGCAAGCGTTGTTCTTGGCCGTTTGCAGAGGGAACGCGGCATCTATTTTAGGCGCCATGGAGTGAACTAATTATTTTTAAAAAAACTTTGCAATAATACGTTCAGACCTCACAACTGTAACATTGTTTAACATGTAATAATAATGATGATAATAATAATAATAATGTATATCAGATCTGGTATCGTAATTACAGAGCCGTTTTAACGTGTGGTATCTGAATGACGTCACGCTTGCCGGCCCCCACGAGCATCATTACGACAGATTTAAGAAGAGTGCTGCAGTTTGAAGAAGATGAGGGACTGACACTGAATGCTTTAAATGTGAGACTGCTGCTGTCGGGGGCTCAGGAGAGGAATGAAGCAATAGGTCACAGATATACTCAAACAGCTTAGAAGTTTTCAGGCCCCCGTGAAGCGAGACGAACCTTCGCATACACTCTTCATGAAGAAAGAGGTCCTCGTCAAAAATCGTTCACGACTGACAAGCATGCATCCTCAGCTGTGCATTTGGAGTATGATGACGTCAGCAGAGAACACCTGGCAGAGGGCAAGTCTTCCGCTACGCGAAGGTGGTCTGGGAATAAAAAGTGTTAGTGACATAGCCCCTGTCTGCTACGCTGTCACAGGTCCGATTTGGTCCGGTGGCAGCGTCGTTAGTGGAGAAGGCAGTTTGACTATAAATAAGACATGAAATCAGTAAAGCGCAGGACACTATCAGAACCATGCTAAATACGGGCCCTTCAGAAGAATACCCCACCCAATATCATCTATTATAGATGAGCTCACAAGCAAAAAAACAGAGTGATCTTAGAGAGGCTTGTTTCCCGGAGAGGTCGCGCCGTGTTTTTAGCGGGGCAAGACAACTTTAGTGGGGGTTGGTTTAAAGCCTTACCCTCGTCTCAGCTTGGCACCATGGCGGATCCCAACTATTTCGGCATGATGTCAGCACTTAGAATCGGCGTTCCCGTCTGCGAGCCGTTTCTGTGCAAACTGTGTGAAAAAGTGGTAGAATCCAGTGGCCTATACCCACTAAGTTGCCTGAGGAGCGCCGGTAAATCGTCCAGACATGCTGAGCTAAACAGTGTGATTATAAGGTCTCCTAGGAAAGCCGGTATACAGTCTACACTTGATCCTTGGTTTAGTGTCCGCTGGCGAAGTAATCCGTGATGGGGTGACAATTGCATTATGATCACATGGGAAGCCATAGCTTGGGATGCAACGGTTTCGTGCACAACCGCGGCTTCTTATTTACATTACAGCTCAGTTGAGCCGCGGTGGGTAGCAAAGCACGAGGACGCCACAAAATGAATAAATACGCTGGACTGGAAACAAGATCTATTATTGTGCCTATTGCTCTCAATTTTTGAGGCAAGCGTTGTCTTTGGTCATTTGTAGAGGGAACGCGGCATCTATTTTAGGCGCTATGGAGTACAGTAATTCTTAAAAAGAACTGCGATAATACGTTCAGACCTCACAAGTGTAATATTGTTTAATATGCAAATAATAATAATAATAAATATGATTATACGATTATACGATTGCGGTATAGGTTTTAGTAACAGTACATTAACTTCTCTTTATCCTATGGTGCCAACTATGGCATTGCCTTTACAAATAACAACAGCTATCTCAAGGACTTGTAGTATCGGTTGGTTCGCCGCCACTGGTTGTATTGCACTTCCCATGCCTCGAATAGACCTTGACGTTTCATGGCTGATAGATCCCAGTGACACGGAAGGTACTTATACGCATCGGAAGCTGTCCTTGCGCAAGGTATATTTTTGCTCAACATCCCAAGTTGACGAAGCAATATTTTAAATAATTAATAATTTAATAAATATGAATGCAACCGTTTCGAAACCGTGCCTAGCATGTGCCAAAACCCTGCCTAACACTTGCCATACAACCACCAAAAAATTTAACACTGTATATATTGAAGACCTAGAGCAGCTTCCTAAGCAGCTACATTGATGCACGTCTCCACGTCGGCTACGCATGCCTCACAACGAAAGATAGCGGAAGCCCTGCGGAAAGCGGTTGGGTACCTACCTAGTAGTAAAGCTACCAATTTCAGGCTACTATATGTATCGAGACTGCGCTTATATGATAAGCGTTGTTTCATAGCACAGATCCTGCCCAATTATTGTCATGCTTTCAGCGTCTTCTTTACGCTTTTTATTTACCTTAATTACGAGGTAGCTACCTCTTAAATTTCTATCTGACGTTGCTTCTCCCCGAAGCTCATCCCAATCTTTCATTTTTTGCAAAGTAGCCCATGTGCAAGATGCTATTTTTTGCAAAACGATCCTTCTTGAAACGGATTCCTATCTGAACTTATCAGGATGTTTCTTCTCCTTTCAGGTAGGACCCCCAATGTAAGATACGTTAGAATTTTAGACTGCGTGATGTTCAATGGTTTTATCTTCTAAAACGACGGATTACTTTGCAGCAAAGGCGCGTGACCTTCTAGATATGGGAATAACTCGACTAATATTTGATTGTTTTACCTAAAAATTATTAGGTAAAATATTACGCAAGCTTGCGGTAGATTGCGAACTGCCACAGTTCTGGATTGCCAAGAAAAGTTCCACCTCTGTGTCTAACTCATCGTGTACAGATTGCGGCTGGCATACGTTCATAAGAGTGATAGATGTCATTTGTGTCGATGCATAAAACCGTTTTTCTTAAAACGAATCTTACAACTTGCCTCGCTGTCAAGATGCCAAGATTGGCAAAGATTCACTTTTTCTATAAGTTAAATACCCCTAATAAACTACACAATCATTATTAAGAACCTCTGGATCGTGACACGGTGAAGAAAAACAAGTAGTTTGGCATCGGTGTATATATATATATATATATATATATATATGTATATATATATATATATATATATATATATATATATATATATATATATATATATATATATATATATATACATATATGTATATATATATATATATATATATATATATATATATATATATATATATGTATATATATATATATATATATATATATATATATATATAAAGTGGTCAAATAAAAAGGTACGAAACAGCACTGTGAGTATAGGGAAAGTATTTGTTCAAAAATTATTTATGATCAGAGGCCTGATTACAACTAGCCCAATGTTTTACGATCCAGGAAATCTGCGGCTTTCTACTGTGTCTATCAATTCGTCTTCCGGGTTGAAGTGCCTCCCTTTGAGGTGTTTTTAGCCGACAAAGTTAATAGGAGTCCGAGGGCGACCTGTCCGGGCTGTAGACCGGATGCTCAGGCTGCTACCACTTGATCTTGGCCAGTGCATTTTGTCTGACCCTGAAGACCTGTGTACGCGCGTTATGGTGGAGCAGAATCACTTCTTCGGTGGGCAGCCCAGACCGTTTGCTCTGGATGTAGTTGCGTAGACTTTGGAGACCACTGTTAATGGTTCATCCGTGCTCGAGGAACTCGATGAATATCGGACGTCGGACGCCAAAAAATATAGTGAGCATCACCTTGCCAGCCGAGGGCTCGCAGCTGAGCTTCGAATTGTTTGGAAGGGGGGGGGGGGTGAGGACGCAGGCTTCGCTTGCATGCTCTCCCGCTTTGTCTCGGGCTCGAAGTGGTGGTACCAACTTTGGTCACCGGTGAGGATTCGCTCCGAAAAAAGCGTGGTCCTTATGATACCGAAACAGGTTTATATTAATTATTATTAAATTGTTAAATTATTTGGGTTCCAGTGCTAGTTCCGTAAGCAGTTCGTGTTGCCGTTTGCTGAGCATCTTCGAAACTCGTCGCGCGCACACCTTCCGGTAGCCCCACCTGTCGAGTACAATTGTTGTCCATACTGTTCCAACGCTGGCCCCCACTATCATTGCTAGCCTTCGCATTGTGGCACGCCGATCACTTTACCAGGTTGCTCACCTTGTCGATAAGTTTGGCCGGGTGTTTACAGTGTTTGCCTGGCCTGGTCTAGGGTCTTTACTCAAACACGTCCGACCTTCACAAAAGCGGGCACTCCACTTCCTTCCAAAACATGCGGCGAGGTATGTCGGCCAGTAGAACTATTTTGCAGTCAGAAGTCCGGTAACACCTTGCTGGCTCCAAATGCGTGTAAGGCGTTCCTATTGCCGAATTTTGCAATTGGAACGCCTCACATGCATTGCCGCGTCAGTTGGATGGGACACACAACTGCCTGCCTCTCTCGTCCATGCGGTAAACCGGACACTCAATTCGCGTTCCTAATTACAGGTATCTCACTATGTTATCCCAAATGGGGTATTTAACCGGGTTAATTATTACAACTTTTTGTACATTTTGATTTGAATACTATATATATATACTTACTATTAACCATTGTACGTCAAAGGCATTTATTTCCCATGGGTTGCTCAACGAACTGGACTCTAGCGCCGCAATTGATCTAAAATGCGCTTTCGAGACAAATCACAAATCATCCAGAGGGCAATGACTTCCTTGTTCCGTACGAGAGAGCGCTGTCTAGAAGATCGCTTTATCTCAATTTCTTTGTGGCCACTTTCCTTCTTCATAACAGCGTTTCGATGACGCAGGCATCCTGGGTCACGAGCGTTCACCGATTACGTGAGCAAAACATCGGATCGCGTTTGCCGTCTCTTGAATTCTCAGAGAGTTCCGCTCTGACAAGACAAAACAAGTTCTGGGGAGTTAGGGGACAAATGAAAATCTAGCGTGATTTTAGAAGCCGATGAAGTCGGCATAGCCAATGTCGGCAATGTCAACACCGCATGAACTGCACGTATTACGATGCCCTTGGCTGAGAACGCCAGAAGAGTCGAGCGTTGACCCGGACAGCTGGCGGAACGTAGCTCACTTCGGATTGCTATATATATATATATATATATATATAGCAATCCGCGGCACACTTCCGCCGCACTTATATGCAAGTGTTTATAGTTCTGAATTCTACTTCTTCTATTGAGCAGCCACGATCTCTTTTATTTGGAGAAATGCGCACCTAAATTACAGTTACTCGTTTCTTTTACATTCTATGTATAAATAAATATATATATGTATATATAATGTTACAGTTCTGAGGTCTGAACGTAAAATTACAAATCTTTTAAATAATTACTTTACTTCTTGACGACTAAAATAGATGTCGCGTCCCCCCTGCAACGGCCAAAGACAATGCTTGCCTCAGGAATTAACACTCTCTTCGGTCGCTCGTGGAATTCGCCTACTTATATATTTGAAAGATACTTCGGTTCTTTTATCGATTGGTCCTACTATTTCCAAGGCAATAGGCACAAAAATATATCTTGTTTCCAGTCCATCGTATTTATTTCGTTTTCTGGCGTCGGCGTGCTTTGCTACCCACCCTGGCTCAACTCAGCTGTCATGTGAGTTGGAAGCCGTGGTTGTGCACAAAATCGTTGCGCCCCAAGCTAAGGCTTCCCATGTGATCATAATGCAATTGTCACCCCATTACGGATTACTTCGTCAGCGGACACTAAACTTCTCGGTTGAAGTGTAGATTGTATACCGGCTTTCCTAAAATACCTTATAATCACACTGTTCAGTTTAGCATGTCTGGACGATCTACCAGCGCTCTTCTGGCAACTCAGTGGGTGTAGGCAACTGGAATTTATCATTTCTCCATACAGTTTGCTTTGTACCGGTTCGCAGACAAAAGCGCTGATTCTAAGTGCTGAGATCATGCAGAAAGAGTTGAGTTTGTTAGCCTTATTTATTAGTTTCAATTAGGATGGATTTTTTTTTTTACAGAACCGTATATGTAAAGAACCCATAGTGACTATCGCTGGCTTTCGTGTTTACCTATTTTTGTGTAAAAAATGGCCTGGTGGCAGCTTACTACGTCGAAGTAGGGGACGATCTCATTAGAAATAACTTTGGAACATAGTGCACCTGCCAGAGCGTAATGGCTCTTTCTTTAAACACGCCCCCTGCATTGCATATCGGCTTGTAATAATTGAGTGTGTTAGTAGTCTCTTTCTCGCTGTTGTTCATCAGATACTTGTAATTACTTTGCTTCTCTGTGCGGAATAAAATGCGGTTTTGAAGTAGTCCATGAACACAACGTCTATGTATACAACGACTTGCTCGGAATCCACATTGCTCATTCGGGATTGTTCGAGGTGATTCCAAGACTGCCGTCGGCCGCGCTGCCAGAATCGGTGTTGAAAGCTTGTAGCAGCATTTTTTAAGCAATTTTTTTGTTTCCTGGCGTAAATAAAGCAATCTCTCCAAGAGAACGAGAATCTGGGGTCTTCTTTGTTTTTCGGTATCACTGAAGGAATCGATGATAAAAGCTTGTAGCAGCATTTTTTAAGCAATACCACTTCAAGAGGATGGGAGTCTGGGGCCTTCTTTGTTTGTCGGTATCACTGCGGGAAGAAACTTGTTCGAGGGGATGCGACCACCTCTGAGATACGTGTTAGCAACGAGGTAGTCCAGCAGGCACGAGCGCGAACGCCTCTTTTGAATGGTCAATTCGAATGAGGTCCGAAACACAGAACAGCTTTAACTGCAGGACTGGCGGAATGGTGGTGCACCAACAAACATCGCGAAATTGCTATGCGTCATTTTCCAGAAAAATAAGCCCTGTATCAGCCAGCCGGCGATCGACTGACTGAGCTCGCATACTCTTCTCAGACCGCTGGAATCGCCTAATGGGGTAACTTGAGCCCTGTGCTCGTTCTCATTGCTTCTGGCTGACCTGCCAAGTGTAGTGGAAGGCTCAAGAAAACGTATCCAGACTTTTATATAGAAGATACCTCAAGATACGTCAACAGATTCAAATATTTTGAAATCGTAATTCCATTCAACGACGACCGACCGATCCTTCACGGACCATCCAATCACCGATGGGGCGAGGAGCGCTCTTGGTGCGGTTGTTGACATACAAAAGCTGCTCTCGCTCTGAAGACGGCGCTCCGTCTATTTTTGGCCTCAGATTGGAGTCAATGGCTTCATGCGGCATACAGATTATCTGGCCGGAGTTGTCACACAGATACACATGGAAAGGCTCGACCGCATTCGCAAGCCGGCCGTTCTCAGAAGAGTGCTTGGATCGACCTGTACGACCTATGTGTCTCGTCTATCTATTGGCGGCTACACCGCTCTTTATTGAGGACTTGAAACGGTGTATCAATTTACTACCAACGTCAGCATACAACGAAATCATTCGCATTTGAGACGACAAGATCAACCTCGGATGCTGCCGTATGATATCATCTCTTATATATGTATATATATATATATATATATATATATATATATATGTATATGCAGGTGTATATTCGTATGTCGTTTTTGTCTAGGTTGCTACCTCTCTAATTTTATGTGCCATATTTATTTAAAGAGAATTAAATATAAAAATATATGTACATGATTGCAGAAGAGTTCACAAACACAATCCCTGCAACCCGAAGAATCTTTAATAATTAATAGTGATTTCGATTTTTTTTTCTCGAAGGATTAGAATTATAAAGATGATAGTAAAAATAAGTTGGGTCGACTTAAAGGATTTGCGTTTGAACTGCCACGATTTCGTTTATTGGGAGAAACGGGCACCTAAATTACAGTGCAAGATGGCCAGCATAAATCCAT
The DNA here is from genome assembly GCA_003439945.1 of Dermanyssus gallinae. Classification (NCBI taxonomy): domain Eukaryota; kingdom Metazoa; phylum Arthropoda; class Arachnida; order Mesostigmata; family Dermanyssidae; genus Dermanyssus; species Dermanyssus gallinae. Next base: position 116,986 of record QVRM01004033.1, on the reverse strand, counting down.
AGATCTCAACACCGGCGAAATAAAGTTCTGCGCTTGGAAGCGCGTTTCCCACACTAACCGCCTTGTGTAATTGTGGTCTGTTTTGCAGTCCACGAGTTTCACCATACTCTATGACTACCATGATATAGCCACAACCGTCCTGTAGATGTGTTCAAAGTGGTGCTGCAAAACACTGTGCCCAACGTAGCATGGGACGGCAAACTAAATGTTCGTCATTTATCATATTACGATTAAAATGTGTGGAGACATTCCTACCTAATATAGGTGAATATCATAAAAAGTGAAGAACATATGGCCGGAACTTGACCTAAGTTTCTACGACTCGGCGTTTGAGTGGGCCGAACTTGGACTAAATTCAACCGAGGTAATTGAGACGCCGTGACGCGCGTGACGATGTATGAATTAAACGTACATGCGTTTTGATAAGTATGAGGGAAACCTTGTAAGTCCTAATATACGTCCACACTTCTTTATTGGTACGGCATATGGTACTAATCATATCCGTATATAAAAAGAATACTTGATCAGCCAAGTTTGGTAAACTACATTGTCGTACATACGCGTATTGATGGCATTGATAGCTAGTTCGTAAATGTAAATACAGTCCCGTATCAGTATAATCACTTAGTTTTCTGTGATGAACTCACATTGATAAAAAAAACAAGTGGTTTTGCTTACTGTTACTAGCGGCGGACGGTTCTGGGAGCGCTTATGAAGGCTACGTCGGTAAAATCTCCTTATTTGCTTCAGCAACATAGTTTGGCCCGATTTGCTGTTCCGTTCTACCTAGGTGCTCACCGTGAGGGTCTAAGGCGACTGCATCGGAAATTTTCCGCTGCATAAGCGTAATTTAGTCTGGCAATGTTTTGCTGAACGGATGAGCAAAAGGTAGTAGACGTTTAGCGCGCCTTATTTACATTGAGGAGTTTTCGTCATTGTCTGTAAAAATCCACTTTGACATTTGGCATTTCGAGAGTCGTAAAAACTGATTCGAAGCTGCTCGTCGTGCATCTAAACCTACGAAATAAAAGGCAAATCGTTTTTTGTTGTTGTTTCACTAACTTTTTTGTTTGGTAATGTACACGCATGCGTGTTTATAAAGAAATGCTAAATAAATGCAATACATATATATATATATATATATATATATATATATATATATTGCTTAATGAGTGTACTTGTGTACACATTTGTGTATCAGTTTCACTGATTTTTGATAGTTTTTTTTACGATTTTGTCCTGGCAAAGAATCTCCGGGACTCCTTTCACTGGCATCGCGTCATCTGGATCAGCCAGCGGCGTGCATACGATTACGGGCTTGGCAGGGATTCGACGGGGGGAATCCCCATTGAATCTCAACAACTTCGCGAGTATACACAAACGAACATGCGGCTCGTCGACTTTGTCGTTCGTTTCGACGTCGTGCGATGTCTGCGAGATGTATTCAAATAAGGAACTACAGGTGGCGACTGCAAATCACCGCCGACTACAGATGACAGGTGGTGGTGACAAAGATGCATGGGCGTTCGGGATCACCACTGCACTGACAGGAGTAGCTAGCTGACTGCGACGATGTGGAAGATTAACTGCTTTAAATATGATTTGTTCGGAGCATGGCCCGAAACGGGCGCAACCCGATCTCATGGCGTACTTCACGATGAAAAACGTCAACAGAGACTTCTGCTGTTCCCGATGACCACAACTGCCGCGATGACAGAATTTGCTGCTGGGACACACTCGCGCGTAACGCAACGGCGTGATGTACTTAGAGTAAACATGTAGGTGCCTCTATAATCACACGCACGCTGTGTATGTTGCAATACATCCACCTGGAGCTCAATTGTACAATGCTATCATGTTTAGAACTAGCAGAATAGAAAAACAAAAAACAACAACGTTTCAACACACGTCTTGCGCGAGAAGAAGCAATGAAGCGCGTGCTTTTTTTATATATCGGCATGTAGCTAGTTTTATAAATTGTCCTTCCATTTAGATGAATAGTCCAAGTTGCGAAAGCACGTTGAGACTCCGTCCTCTATAGGTCTGTTGATCGCACAGAAAAAAAAAGGCTGTAACGTCATACTAGTGAATATATTATCAGGTAGACACGAAGGCCGGCCACTGAAATTGACAGATAATTAAACGTCGTAAAGCCCAGGCAACATTACACGGTCAGAATAGTACCTCTCATTCTCTCTCATTACTAAATGAGGAAGGCAATTGAGGAAAGACGAATTACTGTACCGGATGTTTTGCTGCGTATATGACGCAATCTAGGAACAGTGGGCCGGTTGTCAGCAAGAACAACTTCGAATGGTGAATATCCGAAATTGCGCCCTTTTAGACAGGATGCAGGCAGATACAAATGCACAAACAACGATAGCTGGAAGGAACTAGTGGCTGCTTGTCTTAGACGACATTGACAACTGTAGCATCGGACAAAGGCAAGCAATTATTTGGAGATAAACTCAACACAACGAAATATTAAACAGTGCTTATATTATAATCCTGTAGGGGCAAAGAAAAACTATTAGCTCTAGTCTCTCTTTATAAGAAAGGTTTGGTCACAACAGAATTTACAGGCGCACGAGTAGACTTGGCAAAGGTGTGATTGATTCATACGCGAGAGTAAAACGGTACAGTCCGTTCGAAAATTGTAGAGTTTTTGGACAAACTGGAAAAAAGCAGTTTAATCACCAACATAAGCTGTAACAAAAAGCTATAAAAAGCTGTAAATTAAGACAAAGAGCGCATGAAACACAACGAGAAATCTCTCTCAGCACAGTGAAATGGGCCTAGAAAAGCGTTAATAGTTTAGTTTAACTAATTTCGTCCGACTCGATGTGTACTGCAATGACCGCCAAGGCTGTTGATAGCTATCTGCGCACAAACCTGTGGCGACATTGGTCACCGGCCTGTCGAACTTAGATATGGAGCATATCACTAGAAATGGTGGCAGCTGTGAAATGCAAACTTATATATTTGGTTTCGGTGATCTCATTCTAACGCTGATCGTTTCTAGAGCCGGCCCGCTACTGCGTCTCGTAACTACAAATCGTCAGAACGCTTTCCTTAAGACGGATTCCCGCGTCACTATACAGTAAGTTGTGTGCAATTGTGCAAGTTAAGACCTAGCCTAGACCACCATGTTTGCGTAGGGCGTCAACCTTAGTAACCACTGCTGTTCTCGATGTCGATCTCATATCTCCCAATATGCATGATAGACCATCATAAGTCAGTCAAGGTGCGACTATATTGTTTACTTCACCAACTTGGTTATATAAGATCATGTTAAAATAGCTATAAGCTTAGAATCAAGGGCCGGCTAGTTGGCTAAGGCTTCTCAAAGCTCGGCAAGATAAAAATAATCGGCTGTGTGCCCATCAGCGCAAACTTTAATTACACCGCCCTCATTCGACGTATGAAAATTCTGGCGTGTACAGAGCTCGTGAGTAACGCCACGAACAACATATCGCGTGACCAGATCACGCAGCTCTTGTAGGGAGTCCTCCTGGATTGAGACCGCAGTGCCTGCAAATTGTAGAAGTTGCTGGGTACTTGTTGCATCTTCTGAGAGAAACGCGTTCTGAACTACTGAAGAGTAGGGGCTAGAGACATGCAAAACGCTGCACTAAATCTTTGATAAATGGTAGGGTGCCTGAGAATGCCTTAACCAGACGGTCGCGCACATTTCGGGGTAACCCGAGGATCCTTTTGAGAAAGGTTGCTTTGACCTTATTAATATTTTCCACTTGTCCAAGTCGTTCTAACCCAGGGTAGTGCCACACGAGGCGGCTAAGGCCACGCCTTCGTTGAACAGGGCTAATGCAGTCGCCGGAAACAACTACTGGGAATTTGGAATTGTTAGCATAGCTGAAATGTTTTTAGCTTCAACTTCTGACATTAACTGCTGGCATTGAACAAAGCAACTACGCTTTAGGCCGCTGTCAAGGCGGCTGTAGTTAAGAAGAAGTGCAGACAAAGACGGGCCCGACCCTGGTTTACACAGGCATGCCACCTAAAACGTCGAGAAGTCTTGGGGCTCCTGCGCCGAGCACATGTTCTACGCCCCAGCCCCCAGATATTTGTTGATCGTAGGGCGCTCTAAGGCCGAAATAGAGTAACCTACAAGAAACTGCTCGTGGAAAATAAGCTCTGATATGGTGAGGAGAAGAACTTTGGTATGCTTGAGAGAGTAGAGCGCAATTCCGATGTCTACATTGTTTACCTGCTTAACAAACGCATGCACAGCATGACAAAGGAGCAGTTGCGACAGCACCTCACCCTTCTGCTCGATGCAGACGCCCCCGCGCCTAACCCAGTTATTAAGCAACCGCTCACTTTGGAGGAACACTATATGTGTTCGCCGTTTACGATGGAAGAAGTGGAAAAGACCGTGTGCGGGTTACCCAAGAAGAAGAAAAGTGGTCCAGATGGGATCTTTTACGAACATTGAGCTAAGTCGTCCCATGTTTTAGAAGGAATGCTGGTTCATCAGATACTCAGCGGGGAACATATACCCTCAGTTTGGCACGAAGCCAGGCTTATTCTGTTATGCAAGGGCAAAAACAGTGACAACGTGGAAGATCCAAATCTCTACCGAAGTATCGCGCCGGAACGCACTCTTAAAAATATTTTTGCTTAGTTGAGGGTGTTTTTAACCGTGGAGAAGATCCTACCTCTGGAGCATTTCGGATTTAAGAAGGGTCGAGATACACAGGACGCGTTCCATGTACTCCATTCGAAAGTTGCGCCGGTTGGCTGTGCCCAGAGGTTACTTGTACGTCGTCTTTATCGATTGTGTCAAGGCCTTCGACAAAGCTCCCCGTCACTTACTAGTCAATTCATTTCGACATGCTGTGGTGGGTGGCTGAGTCAAAACGTAGGCACTCTCAAGAGGATTTACTCACTTGCCTGGTCTTCCCCTTACTTAACGCAGACCTAGCCCTCCATGTGAGGGACGAGTTTAGAAACCGTCGTCGTTATCTTTGCGGATGACATAGTAGTGGGACCACAGTACCATTGGTCGAATTGTCGGCGACGCAGAGAGTTGTCTTCATCGTAAGGACCTGCAAATAAATTCGCGAAAAACAAAGCCATTAAGTTTCGTCGTAGGGGTCGATTGGCTGCAGCAGACGTAATACCCTGTTGTGGTCAACCGTTCGAGTTTGTTAACTCCTTCCTGTATTTGGGTCTGAAACTACACTAGGTGGGAACGACCTTTACCCAGCACATCGGCGGCAGGTGTACAGCGGCTATTTTCTCTATTCAGACAGAGCTGAGAAACCGACTGTCTCTTATGCTAATGTTAAACTACAGCCTTGGCAGGGTGCGGGACCATTTTTTAGTGGCAAGTTTTGCGCAGCTGGAAAGATGCTTCCCAATATATATGAAGCGTGTTCTTTGGTTGCCGAGAACGGCAAGATACCGCTTTGTGTACCTGCTAGAGGGTTGCGGACCGGTAGTGGAAACAATCAGGCCAGGTTTATGTCACCTCTTACAGGTCCTCTTCAGCAATTTCTGTTGGAGTGGCAGGGAAAAGTGACCCAGGCCTCGGCAGAGGTGGCGCAGTTAGATCTGTACCTTGCTAGCTTTTATATGAAATGGCCTGCACTAGTCGGCACGTGTACACACGGTACATTGTACGTCATTTGGCATGCTCGATCTAAGATTTTCACTTAATTAGCGATTAATGTCATTGCCTGTTCTGCTCGCAGATGTGCGCTAAATACCATGCAGCGAGCTGCCAGACACATCAGCGGTCGTTGCACTTTTTCGCTTGGTGGGACGGTCACTGAGGAGTTGAAATTTTATATAATGACGACTGTATTATAAGTATGTATCATCTTGAATTGGCAAGTTGTTACAAAGTAAACAATATGTAAAAACTGATCTATATATAAATGTGTTTAGTCACGTTTTCGGCGATATGAGCTCCAAATGCTCCCCTTTACGACCTTTACCCAGCATATCGGCGACAGGTGTCGGGCGGCTATTACCTATATTCACACATAGGTGGGAGACCTTCGACAACTGTCTCTGAGTGCCGCAGTACGTCTTTTTGAGCTTAAGATTGTGCCAATGTTAAGCTACAGCCTTGGCAGGTTGTAGGGCCATCTTTCAGCGGCAAAGTTTGCGCAGCTAGAATGATGCTTCATAATAAATATGAAGCGCGTTCTTTGCTCGCCGTGGTCGGCAAAAACCGCTTTGTGTGCCTGCTAGCGGGTTGCAGACCGGCAGTGCAAATAGCCAGAGACAAGCTTAAGTCACCTATTCAAGACCATTTCAACAGTTCTAGTTAGAGTGGCAGAGAAAGATGGCCGAGGTCTCGGCAGAGGTAGCGGTGTGGCGATCAATGTCTTTGCCGGTTCTGCTCGCAGATATGCGCTAAATAACACGCAGCAAGCTGCCAGACGCATTGGCGGTTTTTGCACTTTCTCGCCCGGTGGGACGATCGCTGAAGTGCTCAAATTGTATAAAATGACGACTGTAATTATGACTCAAAGGTTGTAATTATGTACCATCTTGAAATAAAAAAGTATTGCGAAATGAACAACATCATTAATCTGTGAACGGGTCACCGATTTTTTCAACACTTTTTCACATAAATCAAGCTCAGTTATATAACGCGCCCTCGAATGTTGGTAGCCAGTTCGCTAATGGTCGTGAGATTAATCGCGTATACATTACTCGTCAAAAAACACCACAGCGGTTAATTGCAAGATTTTAAAGAACAGCAAATGTCCCTATTCCGCGAGGTGACATCCGGGACTTAAGGGAAGTACGCGAATATCTAGTCGTTGGGTGCGTCGCCGAATAAATTTGTCCGGACATTGTTCCACTTTTCGGCAAACAGCAGCAATACTTTCAGCTGAACGAGAGCTCCTGGTCTTCCACCGCTTGCCACATCATCCTGTTCTATGAAGCTCTTACACAAATGATTGGGCATGCTCACGCATGGCGTTCTCACAAGGCCGGTCATGGCAAAGGTAAATCGCACGAGGAGCTCGCCACCATGTTCGTACAGAGTTCCCTAGCTTCCTGTTTCATCATCAGTTTTTACAATTTCTACGCGTTCTTACGTTGATACGCTCCATCTTGAAGTTGACAGCCCTACTATGTACTGCGTGCGAAAAAGGCAAATGGCGGAGAGAGCAGAACTGAGCGCGGTAACTTTTTAAAAATATCAGCAAATTGTTCTGGCTCTATATAACCTGTCCTGCCTTCATCACATGTTATGCGTCAAAGAGTTTTCTTATAAGCCTGACGAGGACAGTTTATGCAATGAGTGTTGCATTTGTTGTTGAATTTGTCGCAATTTCACGATCAATACCCCGTGACAGTGTGAACCCTACCGCAATTCCTTAATGATATAAACAGCATGAACTGAGGATAAAAATTGACTGAATTGTGTTTAATTGTTGGCGGCTCGTTACCCCCTCCCCCCCCCGCCCCATTCTCTCAGAATGCAAAAATGCGTTTCAACATTAATGTGACATATTTATAGTGATATCAGCATTTGTTATGTCCATAATGCGAATACATTATTAATATTATAACATTATGACACAATTGTAAAAACAATGTTTTATTAGACGTCATGTTGTTACACGATTACCTGTGTTTGAATAAACCTATGTTAATCCTAATATGCACGCAAAGTGGCTCTTTTTACGAAGGTAGTCATGCAACGTTGAACACCTGAACAGTGTCATGCCCCCTACAAATTCTAGCTCAGCTTTAGTACGGTCTTAAGCTAAAGCAGTTTTTCCACACCATGCATTGACAACCAACGAACATCGCAAACTCCGAATAACTGAAACCAAACTATACCCCAAAGCCGTCGCTGGTATGCTGCGTAGAGGTCGTTTCCCAAATAAAAAATCCAAAAAGCTCAGAAATTATCTGCCGATCTGATTTATTTGGTGGCGTCAGTCTATCAGCGCGGTTCTGCTCACATGGCGATTTACCTTGTCGTTGTTGTAATGTTATTTAGCTATTCATAAACTTCGGGCTAGGGAAGGTGGTTTTGAGTGGGTATTACACGCGGATAGGATAGGTCTCACGCTACCCGGCAACAGCTATCTATACAACATTTTAACAGCATTTTCCACCCTCATAACAAACAAAAAAAGACAACGGGCCACCCACAGGGTGACAATCCTAGGCCAATTCTGTTCTCAACCCTGTTAAGCAACCTCATATCGCATTTGGTTTCGATAACTGTCGCTATGCCGGCAGTAATGTACTGTACAGTCTCATCAAGATGGATTCGTAAAGAATGCTGAAAAATAAATTTAGTTCACACGAGAAGGGGCCACTGACCGGCTCTAACCGTCTACCCCTCGGTGGAGCAGCAGCGGAGTTTGTCAACAATTTATGTATTCTCGGTGTAAATTTTTCCTCGAAAGGCACCACCTATGGCAAACATATTGCAGAACGGGTTCGGAAAAGCATGATAGCCATGTAACTTGTAGACAAACCTCAGAGATACTTTCTCAACACGCTTAGAGCTCTCTTCGATATCAAAGTGGCTCGGTAGCCTCTTACGGCATACATGCAGTGTGTAAGATCACCTTACGGTATGTCAACTCTAGAAGCTTAACAAAGTAAAACCCTCATTTAAGCTGGATTTAGGCTTACCAAGAAATCCAAGGAACTGCCTGGTGTACCTTATACTATCTGCACAACCCCCTAGGACTACACGACTTCGTAGCGCGCTTCAAACTAGTCGTGACTCCAACGTTTGAATAGTTCAGGTTGAATTTTTTAACCCAGCGTGTCTCCTCGTGATGTGCGCAAATTGTGCGTGCTGCGGACACCCTCCTTGCAAATATAATATTGGTCAGATGTGTAAACTCCTATATACCATATAAATTATATAGCAATTAATTAATATTATCATATTATTAATAATTAATAATATCGTAGTCCACTCGAGGATTGTCAAGGCTTATTACAAGCACGGATAGGTTTTTTTGGATTTATGGTCATAATAAAGAGAGTAAAAAATAAAATAAAAATAAAGAAATAATATATATACGATGCTACTATTATTTCCTTTTTGATATATCAGAAAGAGCATTCTCATCTGATATATATATATATATATATATATATATATATATATTAATACTATTTATATATATATATATATATATATATATATATATATATATATATATATATATATATATATATTAAATACGTAATAATAATATTAATAATAAAATACCCAGCGCGTCATTAGGAACCTTAATGGATAATGCCACTATAAGGATACGTGTTGGCTTCCGACTCGATGCGCCGCTCATATACCGTCACATATGCCGATGCGGAGAGCCGGTGAGGTTTGCCACAGTTTATCATGCGCCCTCAGTAAAGGCTGTAGACTATGTCACGCCGCTGTCAACGAAATACTAGCAAGAGCCCTTAGGACGACATGCTATCTAAGCGCGTTGAAACCCACTGGACTAACTAGGAACGACGGTAAGCGTCTCGACGGGATGACCCTCGTTCCTTTTGGACAGGACTGATGGATCGAACGCTACCGTAAACGACTCACTTTCCCCCTTAATAGTCGTTTTCGGTTCACTTAGAGCTGGTCACGCCGCGACCCTAGCAGAGAATAATAAGACGAACAAATACGCCGAACTGGCCACAGACCATCATTTCAGCCTAGCCGCCTTCGAGAACTAGGGAACGCCGCCCCCCTCACTGAGAGACTACTCACTAAATTGGGCGAACCTTTCAAGATAGCTACGGGGGACAAAAGAGCCACGTAATCCTTACGCCAAAAGCCTTATATTGATTTTCAGTGGGATCTTAACTCTAGAATCGCTTACCGTAAGGTGCAGACCAGGGTTATTCCAGACTGAAGATTCTAGACGTTTACTAAGAACAAAGTTGTTGTTTAAATAGTGTACTGTGTCTTAGGTAGACCGATAGCTGGCGCAATTAACGCATACATTAATTTGCCTAATTTGTAAAGCATCATACCTAATCGTCTATATTAAATTAAATAGAGATGATCACCGCTTGAGCACTAAAAGTACTTTATTAATGTAAAACTCTACTAAAACCGTGTTATGTCTCATTTTTCAACTTCGACGTCCAATACCTTAAAACTGTTATCTTACAAGCGTTCGCAACGATCAAAACAAACTTGAAAACATTTAAACTCTCTCTCTCTCTATATATATATATATATATACCCCTTAGCGACCTAGATAAAAAGATCAGAAAGGTTGTTAAGTCGAAATGGCTTAAGCTCAAAAACTCGGTGCCGAACGCCTACCTGTACCCGCACACAGCACACGGCGGTCTGGAGATCCCCTGCCTCCAAACATTTATCTCCAGACTCCGCCTCTCCCGTCTGACAGCACTACAACACTTCACGCACCCTGGGGTCCAATGGATGCTAACCATCGACCACTTTAAAAAAGATCTTGCGAAAACAAGACTTCTTTGCGCGGGCTTGGGAATCTCCATTGAGACCGCTACACAAGAGGCCGATTACTGGTCTCAACAACTACACAACACGTTCGATGGGGCACATTTTATAAAAGCACACGAAACGCGCTTTGTACATTACTGGATTAAGGGTATGCCCTACTTATCTGGTAAGGAGTATTTAAACCTACTAAAGCTCAGGATCAACGCACTACCAACGCGTGCCAGATTGACCAGGGGACGCCCGGGCTACAACAACCGTTGTAGGCACGGGTGTCATGCGCCTGAGACGTTGGCTCATGTCGCTCAGATGTGCGATACAACACACAAGCAAACTATAAAGAGACATGACGACGTCTGTGATCGCGTGGCGCGTCTTCTCCACGAGAGTAGTCATGAGGTGGTTCGTGAGCGAATATTCCGTCGACCGGGCGCACCGGGTCTAAAGCCCGACCTCGTAATAACAACACCTACCGAGGTCTGGGTTTTACATGCCGAGGTTTGTGGCCCGACCTCGCAAAAGCGCGGCAGGACAAGATCACCATATATGACGTCGAGTTCCTAAGAGCGGCGCTCCTCAACCCGCAAAAACCTCGCGGATTCGGATCCATCACTATCTCTAGAGTGGTGTATGGAACTCCGAATCTGCGAGTACGCTCTTGAAGCTCGGCGTCACGAAAAGGAATCTTATGGATCTCACCGTCTTAACGTTGTAAGAAACCTTGAGGATACCGATCGCACCGGGTCCATAAGAGCGGGGGCTGCCATCAAGCAAGGTCACGGACAGCTGATTCTTAACTCCACATTACAACTTTTTACCATAATTTTTATTATGGCGAGCACAGCCGAGTGTGCAAATGTATTGTAAATGATTGATAATCATCGCAATATTTTCTATATATATATACATATATTTTTATTTATATATATAAGCAGATCGAAACGTTCTGCTAGATATTAATAAAAATAATATTTCGTTCACCTTTCAAATAAAAATTATTTTATTCCCTTAGCTCCAGTCCTCTGCAACGCATTTGTGCCACTTTATTTCCCACTCTTCAAAGCATTCTTTAAACGCTTCTTTCGGAGTCGAGTTGAGTGGATACTGCGATTTGTTTTATCCCCTCTCTCTAGCTACAAAACGTTGCCCCTTCAAATTTTGTTTTTGAAAAACAAATTATAGTCTCATTATAGTCTTGAAACGATGTCCCTTCAACTTGTTTATCCGCGGGAGTGGGAAAATACTGAGCCATGTCCTGCAATTAAGAAGATTGTGATACGATACATTATATTATATTAAGTTTATTTATTTTTAATCGTAGTTTCTCATGTGTGGTACAACTTCATATAACCGCATGGCTAGTGCGAAGCATATGTACAAATTACAATACGATATTATACATTATTACCGTAGTATCTCGTGTTACTGAAATTATCTATGGATTGTGTATATGTTTACATAGTTCTGGTTTAATCAGACGCAAGTAAGTTGTAAAAAAATATAAGTGATTTGTTTCATTGAATTATCTGAAATCAGTAATGATTTGTGCGTCGATGCGTTGTCGTGATGGACTTGTTTTACTCTTAGAGTTCAGGCCGTCGGACGTTGCGTCGGACGCTCCCACGCAATCGTCTCAAAACTTTGCGGTGGTATTCCTTATTGATCCTACAACCGAGCCCAGGTGGCTAAAATTCGTAGAAGATGATTCCCTTGTAGAAATCACCACTGAGAGGATTGGGCAATAGTATCAATGTTGTAACCATATTCCCATGACTCGTCTTCTGTAATTACTTTCTGAATCAATCCAGGTGCCTGGACAGGGCTTTCAAAAAGGCAGCCAAAGCCTCCGCAGAGCTACGGAAAATTTTCCCACGGACCAGAGGAGCAGCCGATTCTCGGCGCCGCCTTTTAGCATTAGTAATAGACAGCATCTTGTTATACGCCGCACCCTTATGGGGGCGCACGACTACCAGAGCTGCAACACGTCGCTTTCACAACAAAACCCAGAGACCTATGGCGCTTGACATAGCACGAGCAAGTTGCACGGCTTCCACAGCAGCCGTACTGGTCCGTTCCAGACAAATTCCCTGGGACCTACGAGTTAAAGAACTGGCATCAAGAAACCCTCTAATCAACGGCCTGACAGAGGGAATACTAACCAGCAGAACCGATGCCCTAAGCAAATGGAACCAGCAATGGGAAACAATCCAGCTTGTCTATTCTGATCAATACTTCCTGGTCTCAAAAAATGGTGCAGCCTCAAACACGGTTCGCTTACCTACCCACTCGCGCAACTCTTAACAGGCTATGGTGGCTGTGTTCAGCAATACTTACACCGCATTGGTAAAACTGACTGAAAGATCACAAATCCTGGAATATGGTAAGAAATTTTGCAGAGAGTATTTCCGAGGCGAAAATAGTCGCCGCACAAAGCAGCCTAAATTGCAAGAAGAGCGGACAGAAGTAATCTCGAGAAGACAGTACTGCGGAGACAACCGGCCTCCTATAGAGAAACTAAGCATATTGTCGTATTCGTGCCGCTTCTTCCGAAGAACATATAACGCCGGTCAGAAGATGCGACACGGTCGTTTAGAAAATAATTCGCAAAAAAAATACGTTTTTGTATTAGATAGGCAATGCGAACCGTGAGTGCGGAGTAATCGGAATTGGGTGCATGCATAAATGACCTACTTCACCAGATAAATCACTCTAGCTTATTTATGCATGCGCTCAATCTCCACAAAAAATCTTAATTACTTAACATAAAATCTTGATTTCCTAACATAATCTAAGCGATGGGTGCGTCTACACATGTTAACTGTACTTAGAATTCTATGGTGAAGTCTAAGAAGTAGTGAAAGTGCACTATAAGATTAATTGTGGCGTTTATCATACGTGATTCATACGGCACCGAATTGTAGACAAAACTAGCTATGAACAATTTTTATGGTGGCCTGTACTACGGCATTTCTAAGCAAGGTTAACAACGGTAAGTAAAGCGATCAGCAAGTGCAGCTTGGTCAGTATCGCACACGCATATGACTGTTTCGAGTTCAAGGGCTTTGCACGTTATCTCCCATTAATACCCACGGGACACTTCAACGTGACTTTAAGAGTACCAGAGTTGATAACATCCTGTTTTTTCTTTTTTTTTGTAATTATAGACCATTCTCTATTCTCTGTGGGCTAAATGCGGCTCTCCCATGTGAAAAACAATATATTTTTTATACACAATTTACTCGCCTCAGAGTGCTGCCTCGTTATCTCAGTAAACATTTTTTATAAGCACTTAATCGTATCAGCGGTGACTCTTCATCGCAAGATCTGCTTATGATAATGAACGCATTCTGCTCGGTTGGCAAAGGAGCGAGTCACATCATTTTTTAATGTACTATATCTCTTTTGCTGAGACGTCTGTGCGCCTTATTTTTATCCGACTATGATCGATTATAGTCCACTCCGGCATTCACCTTGTCTTATCGAAAACCGTGATAACCAATTTAAGAGTGGCCGGTCCAAGGCTTGAATCCCTGGCCTCCAAAATGCAAAGCAAGCTTAGTGAAATGAATCATGGTTTTTAAATTTGTGACCAAATTTGAAATAAATGTGCGGAGTGCCCATTCCTGAGATCTTCAGAAACTCCTGGGCAAACGTTCATTTGGCAATGCATAATGCGTACTGATTTGATTCTTCTCGTTGGTAGTTCTCACAAAGACTATATATTTCTCGTCGATTGCGATTCACGGGGTTTGCCTCAAGATTAAAGCGTCCACAGCGGAACGCTAGATACCAAACTCACACAGTGGCCTTGTATGGAGTTTTATCCCAAATGGTTCCTTAAATGTCATTGAAATACGTTTTTGTTTCTAATCCGGGCTTGAGGTTATTCAACATATTCAAACACGGCGCTTTTCGTGAACGTATGTTGCCTCCATTTTGCAACTCGCCGTTTTGTTACAAAACTCTCACAGGTATTTCTCTGCCAGTGGGCTTATTTTAAATTTGGCAAGTGACACTAGAAATGATGTGACTCTCTATCGTATAAGGGGTCTTAGTCTTTCTCCCCGTCGCCATCTTGGTTTTGCAGGAATTGTCGATATATATGTGTATGTACATACATTTTGAGTTGTTATGTAAAAATGCGACAATATTGCCGCAACTACGATTCTGATGGTTCTGATGAAGACGATTTTGGCTGACATTTCACGACTTAGAGGTGGCGGGCTGGAACATCGACGTTACCCCGCGACGTTGACCATCAAACGGTCGTACAAAACCAAGCAAGCATGCCGGAGACCAAATCGCAATTATGGACCACTTCATCAACGCAAGGTCGATCTTCGATGGCCGGGTGCTGACGCTTATGAGTGGGTCAGCTCTCCTTAAAGTGCCGATACAAGATGTCAGGAAAGCCCAACACTTACAGAGACGATAGAGACGGCGATAAAAACTCTGCAAATACTTGTCTACTCATTTCGGCAGTCAACTAGTCGCTAGAAGTGGCTGGCTGTGTATGTTGATTGTATGTGTAATGGCGTCAATCCCATATATATATATGAGTTTTATTTACCATTCCTTGTAGAATATATTTTGAATCAGATGCGCTCGCTGTGTAGTATGTCATACAGCGTGCTGCTGGCTTCGTATATAGTTGTAGATTATTGCTATGGTATCATTATATGTATTTTAACAAACATCCTCGTCTGTCGTGCATTCATACTATTAATTGGATTATCACGGTGGTTATATTACTACCTAATTACACAATAGTATGTTTTAGCGGGGCGTTTTCCCATGGTTCCTTACAATCTGTGCCATTTCCCTAGCCTGCGTTTGGTTTCATTTATCGCATGCCATAATGGTTTATCACCGAAACCTAATGCCTCGGCTATGGACACTGTTCTCGCTCCAGTCAGCGAACAGCTTGCGAGTTCGAATAAATAATATCTCTTCGGCCGTATTCCTGTTTTGTTGCCTGTACAATTGCAAGTCTTTCTCTCCATATCATCTCTCCATCTTTCTTCGGCTGTTTTGTCAATTTTCTTCTTCACATCTTTGGTTATTTGTTTATTTGTTATCACCTCGTGTTCTTCAAAATCCATTGTATTGCACTTAAATTTGCCTTCAAGGAACTTTAGCCGTCTATCACATTTGCTTGTATTTTTTTTGCTCAGTTTTGCTGTGAGCAGTTTGGCCGCCCAGTTTTGTTGCCCATTGTACATATTTGGACCAAAAAATCGTTTTCGATCAAGCTAACCAACTACTCTTATACAACATAACACAACCGGATATTAACTACAAAGTGATTGAATATTATCGTTCTCATCCGCACGCACAACGGAGGCTTGGAGAGTTTGAATCAATATTGCCTACGGCGGATTTCTGTTCGCGCCAACCGGTGTCTCTCAAGGTTGTTGTGCTGTTGCAAAGACATGCTTAGTTCTTTTAAACAACATTAGTTGCCTAGTCGTGGCATAGGCGTATGCATCAGATCAGTCTGGGACGCTGGTTGGCAGTGCACTTCCATGCCTCCAAGCAAATTTTTGACTGAACCATTTCGACATACAACCCTGTTGCCATTTAAAACTACCACGGCGAAGTTTTGCAGATATAGCTTGGCTATAGAGCCAGTCCGGGCACGACGACTTGCGAACTCATGCTTCGTTTCTTGCGTTAGACTATTTCACAGGTCCCATTCACCTAATCGACTTTCTATAACTAAAATGGTCAAAAAAAATAAAGTAAACGAAAACTCAAGATATTCTATTGTATCTAAGGAAACTTGTCGACCCAGATAAGGGCATCGAATTTGAGAAATGTTTCAAGGAGTTGATCAAAAGTGCTCCATCGCGGGAAGACTTTGTTAGTTAGATAAGAGCAATTTTGAAGATAGAACAAATTCTTGATGTATGTGCAAACATTTGTTTTCGACGGAAATATTTAAGCTGGTCCCGTATATAGACGTTTAATTCAATGTATAGATTCCTATCATGCTATTTACAATAATATATTTTTTTTTATTTGTCACTGATCCGCGTGTATTTAAAAGACGTTAACTACCGACTACAACATAGTATGAAGTTGTATAGGAATCGATAGTCTGCTCTCGAGATAGGAAAGATTTGTGGCTAACAACGTAGAGTACGTTTATGGGTACTAGGGCCAAAATTGGCTGGAGCATTCATTAGATTGTACATGTTGGACAAGCCCTACTCTATCGTCTTCTTAGCAGATCACAAAATGTACCTTAAAAGGCAATGCAATAGATGAACATCATTCCCAAGCACCCAATAATGGTAGAATAAATTGAATCGGTCTAACGAAAATTGTATTTTTATTAAACGAATGCTGTTGTTTGGGCAAAACGAACGCAACACTGCTCTTTCAGTGCCAAATCATAAACAATGTTTACCGAAAGACAGCAAAAACATGTTGATATGTAAATCATTTTGAAGAACTCTATTTACCTCGTCAATTTCTCAACAAGAATTAGCGCCAAAATTAGAATACTCTTTAGTAACATTTATTGACTATTGTCAAGTAAGAGAGCCCCGCGCAATGCCCTCAATTAAACGCATATTCAGCAACTTACTTGCTTTGATATCCATGGTAATGACTGCGGATCTACGGTAGACGTCGTGATATGAGCGTTTCGGACACAAACTAACTTAACTCATGTACATGGGCTAAATCCGAGTATTTACGAATTGTGTCCTGTAATCCCAACTCCCTCCTGGAAAAAAAAGTTGTTCCAAGTCTCATCAGTGAGGAGAGGCGTGTAATATATTTTTTTGGCCGTTAGGTGCCAAAAGCTTATGCTTTTAGATGCTGTTTCTCGTCGCTGATCAAAGTTACCATAGCCAGACGCCGAACCTTGTCTCGGCCGGTGTTTGCATGCTTGGATTTTCATTGGACATTCGCGTCTGGCCCTGTACGGCCATCTTATGACGATTGGCCTGCTTGAAAACATCGCCAGGAAAGTGCAGCCCGGAGTTGGACTTAGTCGATTCGTTCGGGTGCTACCTGACATCGGGAAGTAACCGGTAAATAATAACTTCCATTCCGACGACTAGTGCTGTCGTCGCCGTCGTCGTCGCAGCTGCTGCAATCTATCCTGAGACGGTCTTTATAGTAGCAATCAAGACCTGGAAATTTTGAACCCCACTCCGAGCGTCCTGCGTGAACGTCTGACGGGTATCCGATCGCCGAATGACGCAAACCTCTCAGGCTATGCGATAAGTGGTGATGGTCGTTGAAAGTGAAGATACTTTCCGTCGTTGCCGGTCTCCGATAGTCGACATCCGTACTGTAGACATCCCCCTGTGATCAGACAGTGGATATTGTGTTTAGTATCTATTTTATTTTATTATCTGCGCACTGCTCGCATTTAGCATTTGAGCATCTGAAGCGTCGTAGATCGTTTTCTATTTTCTAAACAAAGCGATTTTTGCAAAGTGCTCTCATTTGCGTTTCTTATTGTTGGCTCTAACGGGAAGGAAATATCTTTTCAGTTACTTGTGTTACACCACAAGCAACTGTAGATCTCGGTTGTAAAAGAACAGTTCACAAAACGAGCGCTTACGTTTGCGTTGCAGACTGGTAAGTAGTCTAGTGCTACGCCGGGACCCGCTGAGGAGTGAAGGTTTGAGTAACTACCGCCTGGGATATATGCTTCTTCTATGATAGATTCCCGGGCGGGACTGTTTATAGCCAACGCATAAAGAGTTACCTGCATAGGCAATTATGAAAATAACGTGTACCTCGTAGGGTGCAATCCTCCGCTCGTTCTGGCTGTCTCGGGACACTTCAGGTCGGTTCATTTCGTAGAAAGCCTCATCTCCATACAACTCGTTGTCCGCTTCGCGTTCCTGTGAATCGTAGCCATGTAGCATGGTTACTCTCTGTGCATACATGTTAAGCTTAAACTATTACTAGGATTTTTTTGAGCAGTTGACAAAATTATCAATAAAATGCGAAATTTGAACAGTTTGTGATCGTTTTGGGCTATGATCATAGTATCGTTTACTGCAATCGTTATGTTTTAATATATTGCCAGTACGCCTTCTTTCCTCTCATTATCTGTTATTCGTATGCAATAACGTGCGACAGATTTTTGCTAGATTATTTTTGTAACTAGACAAGACAGTTCATTAAGTAAAAGAATGCGTAGGCATCCGGGATTAAAAAAAAATATGACAACTAATGCCCAAAATGACGCTATACGCTCGGCTTGGTGATCATGTATTTTCAATGTTGTTTAAACAAAAATACGTAAACTTGTACACGTCAGTAAGACTTCTAGCTTTATCGTGGCTTTTTGTTCTAAATGAGAAGACCGCTTCTATTCAACAAGGGCCTAGGGATTCTACGACTGCTGAATGCAGTCTAATCATATAAATATGAAATCTGCAAAACCTCTAGCGTTTAAGGGGAACCTTCAAAGAGTGCCTGCTTCTTGCAGGTGTACGGAAGTACTAAACGAGCCTCAATACAGCAGGGAATGCTCTTTTTGAAGCGCATTTGTTTTATGACAGATTTCTCTGTTTCGTTCTTGATTACTTTCGATTGGAAAACATGGCTTTTGCTGTTGGATGGACTTGCTACCGATATATATATATATATATATATATATATATATATATATATATATATATATATATATATATGTACAAACAGGGTCATTCATAATAATATGTACTTATTTTAAGGTTTGGTAGAACTCGGCAAGAAAATAATTTTTCACTATGGAAGGAGGGGGCGGAAACGGCTTGTTTAGAAAAGAGAATGGAATTTATAGAAGTAGTTATTCTGCCTCTTTTTCTCGAAACCGATCACACTGGCGTGTTCAGCGGAAAATTCTGCACACGAAGACACTAGCTAGCTTGCGTAGCGAAAGGCGAATAGCCATTTTAAGAAAAAGTAAACAAAAATTGATATTTTGTTATGTCTTACGTTAACGCTTTTATTGTACGTGCAAAATCGTATTTTTTTTCTATTGCGACCAAAAATGTACTTTCAAAAGACTACTCTCCGGCAATAGCAAATTGAATGCCCACCATTTTTATACCAAAGTGATGGTGCTGCATTACGTTGCTGCCAAGCAACTAAACGTTTTCGACAGTCATAGTTGTTGTGTTTTACCTTAAAGCTTTCACGTTCAGAACCGTAAAGTTTGCCAAGACATTTCCGCCCCCTCCTTCCACCTGGAAAATCTATTCTCTCGCCGATTCTACTAAACCTCAAAATATGTAACTAACTTTCTCATACACCCTATGAAAGTACGCATGCCTTTGCTTTCGATATGGCTGTTGAAAAAGCTTAGTTAGTTGGCAACTACGTAACGCAGCACCATCACTTTGGTACGAAAATGGTGGGCATGAAATTTGCTATTGCCTAAGAGTAGTCTTTTGGAGATACATTTTTGGTCGTAATGGAAATAATTTACGATTTTGCACGTAAAAGTGTTAACGTACGACATAACAACATATCGTTTTTTTATGACTTTCCTTAATCTGGGTATTCGCTTTTCACTACGCAAGCTAGCGAAGTGTCAAGAAAATGGCAGAATAACTACTTTTTATCAATTTCATCCTCTCCCTTAAACAAGACGTTTCCGCCCCCTCCTTCTATTGGGATGGAAGATGGAAATTATTTTCTTGCCGAGTTTTACCAAACCTTAAAATGGGTTCAAATTGTTATGAATGACCCTGTATATATATATATATATATATATATGAATATATATATATATATATATATATATATATATATATATATATATATATATATATATATATATATATATGAATATATTATATAATATATGTAGCCGAAGATATTCAACGGGTCCTGGATTTCAGTGTTACATCCGGGCTGGAGTTAAATCCGGCCAAATGCGAGATATGCCTCTTTGGCCCTACCCTTGAGGCCCCCGAAGTACAGTCACTCCGAAACCTCCTGCCTGGCTGCAAGCTAACCGTCAAGGACGATCTGGAGCTACTGGGTGTGCCAATTTGCCCCGAGGGGCTCCCAGCAGCAATCGAGCGTTGGAGATTGAAAGTGGAAAACGCCGCCGCTCGCCTTCCTCTTCTGGGAGCTCATCGGGGACTTTTCTTACTCAGGTCCTCCTTTTCGTCCTCAAGACTAATCCACCTCCTTCGAGGGGCCGATTTATCAAATCGATCCGACGAGTTGCAAAGGCTCAACGACTTGACACTGTCCACCCTGGAATCCTTGCTGAATACATCTCTACCGCCTAGCGCGCGAGAACAGGCATTGCTACCCATTTCAAAAGGGGGCCTCGGGGTACTAAATTTACTGACCCTGGCCGGGCCGGCTATAGTCTCGTCAATGCTAAGCGCGCAAAACAGGGCAACCCCTCTTTTAGATTCAGCGGGAGTCGACCAGTTTAGAAACCTTTTAGCCCATCTTCAAGAGAACCTTGAGGCGCGCTGTGGGGGTAGGCCTGAAAACGTACTGTCCCAGCGTGACTGGAGTTCCCCTCTGCACGACGAGGTACAACGACGCCTCTTTAACGAAGCTGCCGACGACACAGCCAGAGCTCGCTTAAACGCCGTATCCGCCAAGGATTCAGGGGCCTGGTTACACGCGCTTCCCAGTGCCCCCATAGGTACCCTTCTTGATGACGAGTCGATTCGCATAGCAGTAGGCTTACGACTGATATAGTTAGCCCTCATCGGTGCCAATGTGGTCACCCCGTCGATAAACTAGGACATCACGGACTATCGTGCATTATTAGTGCAGGACGACGCTCGAGACATGCCGCTATTAATGAGACCTTTAGCAGAGCCCTTAGGTCGTGCGGCCGTCCGTGCATTCTTGAACCCCCAGGTCTCTGCGCGGAGGACGGCAAACGTCCAGATGGTATGACACTCACACCATTCGAGCGAGGCAAAATGCTAGTTTGGGATGCAACCGTTACCGACTCCTTAGCTCCTTCTATGGTCGGTGGCGGCGCATCCGAAGCTGGTTATGCAGCCCACCTTGCGGAGACTAACAAGTTAAGAAAATACTCATCAATCGGCTATCCCCATGAATTTTGCCCTCTCGCGTTTGAAACCCTAGGTGCCCCTGGCGTTCGGACCAAGTAGCTGATCCGCAAAGTTGGGACCTTGTTAAACCTGTCATCCGGTGATAACAGGTCATCGTCCTTTTTTAAACAACGCCTGGATCTTGACATACAACGTGGAAACGCTGCCTCCGTTCGGGGCACACTCCTGAAGTGGTCTCGCCCTGGCCTCATCGAAACGGACACGTGACAGTCACAATGCGCATTGGCTTAGCTAGTTGATGTGTGTAACATATACCTAATGTACGAGGTGTGTTCAAAAAGTATCGCGACTTTTGAATTTTCGCGGGTTACGTATATTCGAATTTCGATTTTTTGTGGCGTTATGTTGGTACTCATGTCTCTCACTTATGCCGACAAGCTCGGCCATTTTGAATGTTCACTTAATTGTTGACAGCTGCTTTGCTTGCACGTGTTTTGGATCGTCTTCGATTTTTACCTATTCAAAAAATGGATCAAAGAACCTGTATCAAATTTTGTGTGAAAAACGAAATTAAGTGCGCGGATGCATTCCGAATGTTGACTGTGGCATACGGAGAAGCTACCTTGGACCGAAGCAACGTTTATCGGTGGTACAAAATGTTCTCAGAAGGCCGAGAAGATGTGAACGACGAAGAGCGTGCCGGACGCCCGAGCACTTCAACAACAGACGAAAAAATTAATGAAGTGGAGAAAATGGTATTGGCCAATCGTCGAATCACCGTTAGAGAAGTTGCTGAGGACCTAAACATATCGATTGGCTCGTGCCATTCGATTTTTATCAATGATTTGGGCATGAGACGGGTCGCCGCGAAATTCGTACCAAAATTGCTCAATTGCGACCAAAAACAGCATCGCATGAACATTGCTAATGAGATGTTGGACTCTGTCCGCGACGACCCAAATTTGCTCCAGAGGGTCATAACTGGTGACGAATCGTGGGTTTATGGTTATGACGTGGAAACCAAAGCTCAATCATCTCAATGGAAGCTGCCGCACGAACCAAGACCGAAAAAAGCGCGCCAAGTTCGGTCGAATGTGAAAGTTTTGCTGACAGTTTTCTTCGATTGCAGGGGCGTGGTGCATCATGAGTTCTTGCCACAGGGTAGAACGGTCAATAAGGAATATTACCTGCAAGTTATGCGCAATTTGCGCGAAGCAATCCGCCAGAAACGCCCGGATTTGTGGAAGAACAAAAATTGGCTTTTGCACCACGATAACGCCCCTGCTCACACATCGTTGCTTGTGCGCGAGTTTTTGGCCAAAAACAACACACTAATGATGCCGCAGCCACCGTATTCCCCAGATCTGGCCCCCTGTGACTTTTTCTTGTTCCCTAAACTGAAGAGGCCCATGAAAGGACGACGTTACGCTACGCTTGACGAGATAAAGACGGCATCGAAGGAGGAGCTGAACAAGATAAAAAAAATGTTTTTTTGAAGTGCTTCGAAGATTGGAAAAACCGTTGGCACAAGTGTATGATATCTCATGGGGATTACTTTGAAGGGGACAAACTAGATATTCATGAATAAATGAATAATTTTTGAAAAAACACAAAGGTCGCGATACTTTTTGAACACACCTCGTATTATACGGATAATAAACTTTATATATAAATATATATAGATATATATATGGAAGAGAGGCACCATTGACGTTATTGCGCTGATTTGATTACATGCCCTAATTGCCGACTTGACCGAGAGAAAATACCTGGCTAAAGGGATGGATCAGATTCTGGACAGTTCAGAGTGTCTCACGAATATAAACATTGACTCATTGTTAAAGCGGCTCCAAAATCCAGTACAGTTCAGCTGAGACGCGACCGATGTAGTGGTGTGTACGTACGTCTTGCGGCGACGTTCTTGGCTCGTAGTTCACGCGGCGATCGCGCTCCTCGTCGTCAGGCTTATTGCGCATCAGCCACACGAGCAGCGACACGACAACAGTGAACGCCAGCAACCCACCGAAAATCCACGTGATGCCCCCGGACGAACTGCGCAGAGCCGACGAAACGACTAGTAGAACACGAAACATACACTCGGACGCCTCAAAGTAGGCCTCAGCACTCTGATAGCGTGCACATGATTGTCTATGTATGCATGTATATACTTATGCATAGACTCAAAACAAATTTGTTTCTCAAGAATTTATTCCAACTTGAAATCAACCTCTCACAAACTCTCTCGGAAATACGGAGATTATAAACTTATGCATATGTAGACATGTATACGTTTTTGAGTCGAGCCCCACGAGGATTGAGCTTCGAAGAAATCGTGTCTTGGAGGTGAGTTTGTGCGACGCTTTGATCACGGATTGTGCATTACGTAGCTCCGTTGCGGTGTTAAGCCCCCTCCCCGCTCTTCTGCAGCAGCCGGGGGGGGGGTCTAGACCCAAAATGGATCGTCTCACTCACACGGTCAACCAAATTCAGCCCAGTAGCCGGTTAACTCCCGGTACGATCGTGGCCACAACTTTTAGGTTCGTCAAGGGGTTACCCGTTAAGGTGGTATGCGCACCCTGGTGTCTGTTCGTTACCTGTGCTTGCTTCAGCATAAACCCCTGCTCTATATATATATATATATATATGTGTGTAGGAAACTTCAAGCACAGATAACGAGCAGCCGCCAGGGTGCGCATACCACCCGAATGGTTAAGAGAAATGCTAGCAAGCACATTATCGCTTGTTTGTAGTTTGTGATTTTAGAGGAGCTGTGCATATAACATAGCCGAATCTTACTCTTTGTCGCTGCGAGACTCGTTCATGTAGCTGGCCCCGTTAATCCGAACACCTTTCTGAAGAAGCACTCCACTCGCCATTGACACCATATCTGGACAGTCAATTCTTCGCGACGCATCAGGACCTCTAACTGTGACGCATACGAAGCAGACTTCAGCGCTCACTTAGAACGTGGGTCACGCATCCTGACATACAATACAATGGTACCATCTTTGGTAAGTCGCAGTGAAATGGGTTATTATATTAATTATAATACATATTATTTCTAATACTGAATTCCGCTTTGTTTCACTCTTTATCTTAATTTTTATATGATACTTCCAATATTAAACAAACAAAGAACTTTTGACCTCTGAAGTCCCATTTGAGCCCGATTACGTCTGTGTCACCCAGTGTGTTAGGCGCATTACTGTTTCTACGCCGTAAAAGTCATACTATAGAAGGTAATGTCTTCAAAAATTGTACGTGTAAAACCTACAACGATGGACGATGTTTCTATACATTCTTTCAATTACGTGTATATATATATATATAACACTCAGATAATCTGAAACATACTACTAGGCCGCATCGAGATAGTGCTGCAAGCTTTCCCGCAAGTTTGCTAGAATTACTAAACGGTCTGCCTAAAACGTATGTGGTGCTCTAAGATTACGTTGACAATGCGTTAGGTCTGTACTATATAAAACATAAAAAAGCAGGCTATTCGAGTCACCCTGTGTCATATATATTTATATAAAAACAATTATATTACAGCAACGTGTAAACATATACAGGTGTGAATCAAAAAGTGTTAGAACATTTTTTATTAAAAAAAAACATATTAATTCTTTCAAAGTGTTCTTGTTCCCTTCAAAATAGTCTCGGCCAGCTGCACTTTTTCCTTATATTATCTATAGTCTAAAAACGTTGCCCTTTCAAATTTTCTCAGCTATAGGAACAGAAGAAGTTGCACGGAGCCAGATCCGGCGAATATGGCCGTTGCAGAACTATAGAAATCGAATTTTTTGTCAAATAATCCGAAATCAAAAACGATGTGGATCCCGGTGGGTTGTCGTGATTAAGGAACGAGGGTTGCTTACCCAGGGGTCAGGCATCCTGCGTCGGACGTTTTCGCACAATCTTCTTAAAATTTTGCGGTATATTCTCTATTGACCGTAGAACGAGGTGGTAAAATTCATGGAAAATTATTCTCTTATTATCGAAAACTAGCGAAAAGACCCTTTATGTTAGATCTGCTCTGTTTGAATTTCTTCTGCCAACTCCCTCCTTGAAAGCACCACTGGGAGGATTGAGCTTTGTTCTCGATGTCGTTACCGTATGTCCATGACTCGTCACCAGCAACCACTCGTTAAAGTAATCCAGAATCTACTCCCTGTACTGGCTGACACGGTCCCTTGGGACCTAAAGTTTTCGGGCTGACCCTCAGCCAAGATTTAACGTCCACGGAACTGTTTTTTACATTGCTTCATAGACGGACCCACATAAATACAAATGTGCAACGGTGGGGCTCGAACCCGCGCACCTATGTGTCTCCTCCGACTGCGAGGCGCAGACGATTGCACCACGCCACCGGGCTCGACCCCTTGGGACCTGAAGGCCGACGAATGTCGTCGCTTGTGGGCGGACCGACAAGCAACAAGGAAGAAGAAAGGGATAAAACGTTGGTCTCTTGACAGGAGGAATGGGACGCCATACCGGACGGAGCATCTGGGGCCCGAATGGAGGTTCTGATTCCAGACATTAACGTGTGGGCGTGAATTAACCAGCCCGGCGACAAGTTAACAGACTGCGTGACCCAAGTGCTCATAACGCATGGTAACTCCGAGGGCTATCTTTTTCGCATAGGAAAGACAGATACGCCACTATGCAAGCACTGCAAGGAAACACCAGAGGAAGCGCTCGAACACAGCCAGTGACGGCAGCCTTAAAAAGTTGATACATCTTCTTATCAACTTACATGACGACTGGAATCTTATAGCTCGTACAATCGAAAGCATTATGCACGCTAAGAAAAAACATAGCAGCTAAGGTGAGAACGCTATCATTCCTCCCCCTCAATTGTTTGACATATTGCTTGAGCAGTTCCTTGTTGAATGTGGGGATGGGGATATGACTGGTCTTTAGTGGGTTGGAGCCCCATACTATCGGCCAACAT
The DNA here is from genome assembly GCA_003439945.1 of Dermanyssus gallinae. NCBI lineage: Eukaryota > Metazoa > Arthropoda > Arachnida > Mesostigmata > Dermanyssidae > Dermanyssus > Dermanyssus gallinae. The sequence goes on along the minus strand of QVRM01004033.1, from coordinate 90,567 downwards.
TCAACGCTAATTATATAAATTATTACTTTATATTTGCTGCACATTGCAGCCTTAGTTGTGCTTATAAAATTACACTATGTACCACTTAATCAAGTCTCTGACGCTTTGAAAGAAATCGCTACACTTTCTCTTTCGTTGGGTCGATATATAAGATATATAAGATATAGAAGGCGAGCACTGCCGAGTGTGCAAACGTATTGTAAATGATTAATAAATCATCACAATATTTTCTATATGCAAAATTGCATTGCATTAATTACAATAGTTTAACATCAATGCTGAATTCGTACCCGCTTATGTAGAACTTCTAAAAGTTATCGCACCGCAGCTTTTAATTACTGCAACAGGCCTTGGCGACATTATAACCACATATAGAACACTAACATTGATAAGAAGTTAAACTTTAATTATTCACCGCACTTGCAAACGAAATTGGTAATGACGCAATGGTTTTCGAAGACAAACACACACACTTCTGTTACTTGGAGAGAAAACGGAAGCGTCGTAAAGTAACAGTAACAATATGATAGTAACAGAATACGCAACCACCATAAATTAGCTCTACGCTGCTCGGCAAATTGCCACGGAGTGACCGGTTTCTATTAACTAAGTTCACAGTCGGATATCTTTAGAGGAATATTAATATATTGATACTAATTTGAATATGTTCTACAACCTCCTGATAACTACGCACATAGCAAAGCCACAGTCAGCGGTGGTTGCAACGTTACGAATATGCCCCCGAGGGGTGACTGTCTGAACACACTCGAATTGTCTATGATAAATGAAACATAATTGTATTAGTTAGTCTAAATTATCCTAAATGTAGTCTCGTTGCAAACGCCACCGATGCTGACTGCTGTAACGATGACGGGTATTTATCATTATATAAATACCTACATTTAAATTTGAAACGAGAATTGCCTTCGGGTCTTATGCGATACTTATTTTCGGTCAAGACGCATGCGGTGTCATCAGGATTTACCTTTACGACGATCAGGAAGAGTAAAGCCGACACCAGCCTTAGATGAGCCTCAATGAGGTGTGTCGACTTGAGACAGTGAAGAGTCAAGCAAATGAAGTCACGGCGGCGGCGGCAGATGATGTTGTTGTTGTTGCTGTTGTTTTCGTTGTTGTTGGCTGTAGTATATGTCGTCCGGTGCTTCAATAAGGTTACTTCGTTAAGAATTCAGCGCAAAAAAACACACATTAAAAAACGACTGCCGCCAGAGCAGCAAAAGGCGTTGTCGGTCGAAGATGCCACCATTGAGAGCCCTACGCGGCCGAATAGAGTTCGACGAGTGTATGCGCACGGTATCCTCGAGACAAGTTCGAGCTAGTAAACGAGTCGTGCAACGCATGGCCAAGGCGAGAATGAAGACGGCGTCGCAGTACGAGATCGTATCGATTCTATCGATCGGTCGGCTAAATAATAATAATAATAGGTGGACGGACGCTAACACATCGTCGCTGAGAAACACCCCCAACACCGAAGTCCGCTCCGAAGCCACTTATCTGGCAGGCGCCGATTCTCGAACGACCGCCAGAGTAATATGGGGACACCGAACAGCGGTGACGACAACGTCTTATATATATATATATATATATATATATATATATATATATATATATATATATATGCACACATGAAGTTTATTTACGTTACAAGTCTCATATTAAGCGAAATACGCACAGTATGCGTATTTTCCAACGTATGTTATTTATCATGGATCCATATCCTATATGCGCACATGCCACACAGTATAAGATTATGAAAATTATCCGTTCCATTGAAAGTACTGCTAGCGTAATGCTAGTCAGTGTAGAGATAAATGCAAACTTCATCTAGGTATAGCATATTCTACAAAATACATCAGTAATTTGGATCGAACTACAGTATTCCAAGCGACCGCTTAATTAAACTTAGACACTAGTATGTTAGGAAGTGTCCAACGGCAGTTGATTTGCCAGCCTTGACCACAAAATCGTAAAGTTGTTGAGATAACTCGTCCTCTGCGTTCATTTATATGTATGCGATCGACAAAGCAAATGCCACCCACAACTAATTTGACAACTGGTTACCTATTTAACAACGTTTAGTAATGAATGCATGTGAGAATTTATGTAACAATTTTCGTTGTAGATCTCATTTTCTTTGGGTAATGCCCATGGAAAATATATGATGATTCATGCCGCAAGGACTTTTGAGGAAACTCTAGACATCTCAAAATGCCCGCTTATGGTGCTGGTCTAAGCGCCTCTGATATAAAAGGGTGACATGTGTATTTAGGTGTACATATCAAGGGAATAATAAATCAATTAATCCATCTGTTTTGAAAGCATAAGCTGTTTGTTTTAAGAGAGACGTATTGATTCTTGCAACGAATTTTTAAAACATTACGAAGCCAATAACATGCGTGTTTAGCAGTGCAAAATTATTATATAACTAACTGCGCAGATACTGCGGCTCAGTCCGCTGCCTACTTAATATCGAGATCAGTACGTATTTGCATTCAACTTCAACAAAATAGTAAACTTAAACGCAATAAATATTAGTTACCGACCAAGATGGCTTATTGCCATAAGCCGTTGCCTTATACCTAGGAGGTTGCGGGTTTAAATCCAAGTCCGGCCATTTTCAAATGTGCGTTTAGAGTGTCCAGTTCATACCAGTGAATTTTTAGAGTGGACTTTAATCAGCTATGACAAAAAATCGGCAAAAACATGAAAAATGAGGAGCGCAGATATTCTTATAAACGGTGCGTTACAACCCCCCCCCCCTCTCTCCAAGATAACATTGTAATCAATAAGCTTTTTATGTGGATGTTGCGGAAATGCGTAGTGTACATTACATTGCTTCGAGTCGCCATACCATTGCATGTGTGGATATGGCGATTTACACATACCTACAAAACCCGCATTTCCCCCTGGGCTCGGATTTGAGCGCCATTTCTTCGAAAGAGTCACTTGAATGACAAACATACTGTGTGTGTTTGTCTGCTGTAACAAAGACAAACCCACAACAACTAACAAAAGACAACGAACTCGTAGTGTTGATGTTGTTAATTCCTTCGTAATGATGATGCTTCTGTTTATTTTACTTTCCATATGTACACATACATAGAGAGAACACAGGACATGTTCGGGTTCGTGACGACATCACGGCTGCGTGGACAGCGGCTGCTCAAACTCGAACTATTATTATAGATAGTCTACCGTGCTCAAATCAAATAGGCACGTATCGACGTATCACACTCACGTACAGTTCACATCAGCATGTCATGTGTTTGTGTGTGTGTGTGTATGTGTAGTCGAAACTTCACGTCCGGTAGGGGACGTGCTGCACCGCGTTAATACGTTGCTTGATACGCTGATCTAGTTAGACCTAGTTAGGATCAAGGTCAGTTCTCATATACCGCACTAGATTATAGTCATCATTATCCTAGTAATTATATTATCCTTGCTTACATTCTCTCTCTCTCTCTACGTTGCTCTCTCTCTCTCTCTCTATCTCTCTCTATCTCTACCTTGCGCTCCGGTTTCTTTCTCTCTCTCTCTCGCGCCCACACACACACACATACAGTATCAGTGCGCGTTTACTTTATATCGCTCTGTGCTGCACACTCTATTTCGCCGAGGAGTAAACTCGATAGAGTCTGCAATCTTCTGCCTAAACTCATTTATTTACACTTGGTCCACACTCTACTACAGGGCCGCGCGAATACTTGCTGTTGTTGTTGTTGCCGCTACTGCTGAAAGTGGACAGGTAGGTAGATTGGTAGATGTCACGCTTCTCGCCAGACGTTCTGCCTTCTTCTCTAAACTGTCGGAAGACTTGACGCGCTGTCACCGGCGCAAAGCGCAAACCACTGAGAATAGTGCCCCGCATCGTGAGGTGTCTGGGTTTCGTCGGGAAAAGGACGAGGCCGACAATGATGTCCACGACAAATGTTCACTTTCGTTGGCGGCAAACAGTTCGCGCTCGTAAGAATAAATAACAGATGGCAATCAACGAATTCCTTGCGTTGGACTGGGTAGAAGCAAACGTGTTCGCGCTTGGTCAATGTTCGTTGTAGTCCCAGTGCTCCTTGACAACGGAACTGGGACTAAATTATTTCCAAGTTGCAACACATCCATATATATATATATATATATATATATATATATATATATATATATATAGCGGCAGTAAGTTAAACTTGGCCAGCTCTGAAAGAGCTACTATTCCACTACAGTATTTGTTGAGTTCTAAAAAATGCATTAGGAAATGAATATACGAATCCTTGCAATAGATTTCGTACCGCAAGCAGCTCCTAGCAACCCTTAGCTCAACCTGCCCGGCAATATACATGTGTATATTTATATGCATCTTGTTAAGAATCTTCAACCTTCGATGACTTATCGATATTTTACCATAAAATGTTCAGACCCAATGAGCGACATTCGTATTGTTTCCGTACAACCGGGTTTGGTTGTTTGCAACCGTTTACGTAAGTGAAAATTTCTGAATGGCGTGCCCAGCTGTCCAGGTGTTGTCTAGCGTCGCCGATATTCACTTCTGAGCAAAGAGGAGGATACAGCTAAGGAAAGCTTCCGTTAGTTGCAGGCTACTCGCTGTATTAGCACAAACTTGCCAGCGCGAGACTTTCGGTTTGCATTCACCTTCATAAGGTGGCCATTCAGCAAACTGGCCTTCATTTTGCTACTGGTGGTCTCCTTTTTGACCGCGAGTCTTCGAAATCGTCATCAGAACTGAAACACATGAAAGCACACGTTAGTATTACTGAGGCATCTAGCTACAACGCACGGTCAAAAATCTACTTCGACGTGCACCCTCCTCAATACCGTTAAGAGTAATTTATGGTTTATTTTTTCCTAGGTCATCGATTTTCGAACGACAGAAAGAGAAGATAGTCGAAACGAATAGTAGTGCGTAAACAGCTGAAACGTGTGTTCGAACGGACCAGGTAGGTGATGGCAGCAATGAACTATATATATAGTTTTAACACCTCCGCAAGCATAGCGTTCGAGATTCGTCGAGTCTTGCGAGTTTTGCAGAGCGTCAAAAACCGGTAATTGTCTCATGCTGCTTTTCTCAATATATATATGTATATATATATATATATATATATATATATATATATATACGACGCTACTTACATGGCTTCGTAGAGCGGGTTCTTGGTAACGACGTGAGGGCTGCCCTCTTCACTTGAGAGGCGCTGCGTCGATGCTTTACTCTGGGCGGCGCACGGGCTGAGGTCCAGCTGACTGCGCGACATGTAGGTGACCTCGTTGGGATTTGTGAACGGCAGGCCTCGCACGGTTCCCGGTGGGCCATCGTCGATGTTGACGCTCATCTGAAGTACCTGCGTTTCATACTCCTTCATCGACGACTCGGCGTACACTGGCTCGTAGCGCGGGCTCTGCGGGACCGGAGGAACTGGAAACATTTTCGGCTTCGGCGGTATGGCAGCCGCTTGAGCGGCTAATTCCTGCTGCTTGAGGAATCTGTACGCGAATGTGAAGTTGACACGCAGACAAGGTAAGGATTGATCGAGTAAGAACACGAATGACGTGGAGCAGCTAGGAATTTCTTCTCTGTGAGAATAGTGCACAGTAAAGTCTAAACAAAATCGATCCCAGCACAACGCATACTATTTCGAATATATATATATATATACACATGCATAGCTTTACTACAAAGTCGTACACATTGAAATTAGATATGTATATATGATTTTCTGTAAGGTTTATATTCAAAGCCAAATATACTATGCTAACGTAAACCTTTAACAATTTATATCCTTAACTTAAGAAGAACCACGCCCATAAACATTTGAAATGCTCTTGATCAGTTGTTCAGAAGACTATACTATTACGGGAGCTAAAATACAAACACTACCTAAATATGGGAGGAACATTCATCCCTGGAGACTAATATATCCTTCCTTTTATAAAAATGAATAATACGTATCAACAATGTTGCGCTATAAATCAGTAATGTTTCTGAAAAGGCAACGCACGGTTTCAGTGCGTACTTTTCCAACAGCCGAATACAATTCATATTAAAGTTCCGAAACAACTATCATGTAATTTTTCAATATCAAGAGTTATATGCAAACAGTTTATAGGCGCCGTTTACAGGTTTATAGAGGCCCGTAGGTAGCGTTTGCTGCCGCTAGATTTGCAATGCTTCGCATACGCCATAGACTTTGCAGCAAGCAAAATTTTGCTTGCTGCAAACCGGGTAAAACCGGATGGAGGTTGATTGGCTGCCTGAGACGTTATTTGTTGCTGCGGCTAACCACTAGAGTTTGTAAACTCTTTCCAGTATTTTGGCCTTTGGGATCATTACACGGAAACGACGTTCACAGCGCATATAAACGAAACAGTACGGAAGGCACTTGTCTCTCTTTACAGGGATGTAGGCAATGTACGAAGACTGTCAGTTTCCTCGGTAGTGAGGCTCTAAGATTGTGTTGGGGCTGATGTATGGTCTTGACAGGATGTAGAACCGCCTCACGCTGGCAAATTTAAACCAGCGAAGTGTTTTGTATTATAAATGAAGCGAGTGCTGGGCTTTGCTTGCCTATCCGAGCAAGGAACCGCTTTCCGTATCTCATGCCAGGCTGTCCACCGGCTACTGAAACAATCCGACTAAGGCTAAAGATGCCGCGTACAGTACCTTACAAATGTTTTATTTTGGAGTGGAAAGCTAAAGTCGAACAGGCCAGACGTGAGGTCGGTAGTTTAGACGTTTTCAATGCCTTGCACCTTGGGTCTGGTCCTGCATGTGGCAGTCGCCACGTATACACCAGGTACATAGTGCATGGTTATCACTACAATGTATGTTCAAACGCAACCTTTCACGAGGAGTATGAGTTGTGCACCTACCGGTCCTCTTTGCAGAGGTGTGCCAAGTAGCATGCAGTGGAATGCACAGTACTGGATCAAAAATCGTTGCACTACTTCTCTTGTCGGAACCGTGAAGAGGATAAAGCTTTATGAAGAAACCTTCGAACTGTATATTATACTCCATTTGAATGAAATGTACATAAATCAAATCAAACCGGACAAAGCCGGAACAAGCGCGAGAGCGCGAAAGAGCGAGCAACAAACCTTTTCCACGCGAAGCAATGGTAGACGATGCCGAAGATACCGAACACAAATATCAGAATGCCGATTCCGATCAGCACAGCGCCGAGGTCCGACATCTCGCGAAGGAACACCATGCTGCGTTTCGCGCCGCGAACCTCGACCACTTCGGGCATTTCGGTCGTCGTCGGCGGGAGCAAGACGATCTGCTGTCGAATGGCCTTGACGTTGATGCCGGCGTCGTGATAGAACTGGCCCCACATCGCGGTCGCCTGAAGGTCGCCCTTGGCCATCAGCGATCGGATGCGGCGATCCGCGACGCTGACGGCGCGAAGCGTCACCGGATCGATGAGGTGGAACCAGAGATCGGTGCCGCTGCCGTCATGCACGACGCTGTTGTTACGCACAAACTCCATTGGCCCGATCAGGTGGACGCCGACAAGCATGTGCGACTGCTTCCGAATGATCGACGCGAGCCGATCCTTGATCTTGCGCACCTTCTCCTGCGACATGTCAGGCATGACTAGGCACAGCTGATTGTCCCGCGTCAGCAAGTTGATCTGCAGCGAACGAACACAATGAAGATAGCGTGTCGCGACAAGCTTAGACGTTGGCCGGCTACGCTTCTATAAACATGTAGAAGTCAAATGTAGGTCTGCAGTCGTGAACACTGCTGCTCCTGCTAATGGTGGCAATGGCAAGTGCCAGCTTTTTTCGGACTGCACGGCTGCTACGCTGTTCGTCATAAACTTAGTAGCGTATATAGAGTACCACCATGGTTAGAGCTGACAATAGGTCACGTAAAAGATGAATTGGAAAACGGAGGGAATGTCGGCTACGTGCTTACATACAATTACGAGTTGTGCCAGTTCGACTGGCATTATGAGGCCTGTCTATAACCGTGTTTTCGAATGATAAAATGTAGCTATAATTGAACGATGTCCATTTACTACACTGCTTACATTATTACTACACTGCCGCACGGTCGGAATATTTTTTTTAATTTTCGACTTCAGTACGTCGTTATCTACTTTCTCTCAATAACGTGTGATCAAAGAAAACTGCGTAGGGTAACTGCGTGATATCGACTGTACAATAGCCAATCTCGACGGCCATCTCGAGACGTCAAACAGAAACCAAAACTATTTTGAGTAAGCTAACGGGTGAAAAATTCGGCAAGATACTTGCATATACGTTGACTTTCTGACTGAGCGTCGCTGCGGGATCATCTGGATTGTCTCGGGCGACGACCTTAAGCTTGATCGGCATCGAGTGGTTCTGCGCTTCGTCGAACGCTCGTGCCGACGAAATCACGCCCGTGTTCGGATCGATCCGGAAGAAGTTGCCTTTGTTGGTCTCGGGTACAATTTCGAAATTGACTCGGCCGTTGCCCTCCGAGTCCATGTCCTCGGCGGTCACCTTGAGCACCTCGTGGCCGACGGGACTGTCGACGGGCAGCGCGCCAAGGTAGCTGTTCCCGCTGGGATCGGCGATCACCGGCGGGACGATGAACACCGGCCGATTGTCGTTCACGTCGCGGATATCGACCGTCAGCTGGGCGGTGAGCCGTGACGCGCTAAAGACGCCCGCACTAGCGGCCAGCCGAATTGCGAGTACATACTGCTGAAGGTTCTCATAGTCGAGCCGCACCTGCTGAGCGACACGCACCTCGCATTCGCCCTGCGCGCTCATCCTCGCGTAGAAGTGTCCTCGCTCATTGCCGCTGCTGATGTGGCAATCGACGGGCGCGCGTGGCGGACGGTTGACAACGGGAATCGCCTTGACGAGCGTGTGCTCGGCGACATTCTCGTCGAGCTCGACCTGGAAGTGTCCGTCGACGAAGCCGATCCCCGAGTCGGGCTGGACCGTCGCCAGATGCTCGACGTAGACGATGAACGAGAGGCTGGTGCTGAGAGACGGCTCGCCCTGGTCGAACGCCCGAACCTCGATCGTGTACTCGGACGTGGGGTCGCGCTTGAGGTCGTCCTTGACCGTCACCATGCCCGTGTTGGAATCGATTGTAAAGTAGCTCAACGCTCGCTCTTGTCCGATGAGCTCGTACCTGGCAACGAAGAGGTCGCACAGCAGCAGCAATGCCGGCATGACACATATTTATATATGTTTGCAAGGTTCTTAATTATTGTTAGAATATAATTAAGATATTTTTAACATATTATTATTATTATTATTATTATTAACATTTTCTGTATTTCTCTACAATTGTGGGACCCAAACGTGTTCCCTCCTAGGCTCACCCGACCCCCACTCCTCAATCCGCAGAGCCGATGATAGCGAAGGCGCTTCCCCTATACACTGCAATTGAGAATTGTGACTTGCTTATTTTTGCGATCTCGGCATGTTCGGCATTAACCCCACCCTGACGTGGCATCAAGTATGACGGAGCCACTGTACATGATACCGTGGCATCCCATACTAGGCACTTGCCCTTGGACCATGACGAGATGGTGACGCCGTGTTATTATTAGGGTGTCATTGGAACTACACAGGGGCAACGCCAAGGTGATGTTGAGTGGCCACCGACACTCGAGCAATAATATTAATAATATAAGCAATATTATATATGTTATACAATTAAAAGATTAGTAATTGTGATACGTGTGCATGTAAACTAAAAATCGAGCATAAAACGAAAAAACCGTACACGGGCATTGCCCTTACAAAACAACTAAAAAAAATCCAATGTCTTCCTCTGTCGAAAGAACGCTATCGATCTTGGTTCAGCTGTAGCATTAAAGAGCTTCGTCCCAAGCTATTTTCTATCAGTTTAATGCATCCTTTCTCCAAACGCCAAATGATTCAATAATAATGCGTGTGGCACAATATATACAGGCTCGGCTCGTATAACTGTGCACTATCTTGATCAAATTCGTTCATTAATTTAATTAATGGATTATTATTTTCTACCAAAGATAATATTTTCTCTCTCTCTGTCTCACTATATATATATATATATATATATATATATAATTGAGATTATTTCTCCTGCTAATAGATTATGTAAATCGTAACGGCTAGATTCACTACAACTGCACTAGCAAACGCGGTCAGCAAGAAACCTAGAAGCAAGCTAAGCTATGCAGTTAACGATTTTGGCGGAAGCGGGTCTTACTTAACGACGTTGAGCGGTGCGGTTCCGTCTTCATCGCTCGCCACCATGGTGGCAACCATCGTGCCTATGGGCGCCGAATCTTGCAGCCGGGTCGGCAGTGGAGGCGTCACGAATTTTGGTGCGTTGTCGTTTACGTCAATGACGCTAATCTTCACCGTAGCAGTTGACGCTGGGTCATCCGAGTTTGTGTTTTCCATAGTGCCGATGACCAACGTATGAAGCGAGGCCATCTCGAAGTCGAGGCCCTTGAGCGTCGAAATGACGCCTGTTTGGGGATGAATAGCAAACAGCCGACGATCACCTTCTTTAATTGCGTACGTTATCTGCTTCTCGGTGTCAGGGTCCACCGCCTCAACCTGCAAAGCAGAAACAAACAAATAAATCACCAGCACACGCAGCAAAAATACCAACAATGACGTTAGCTGTAGTGGTAACGACGACAGCATCAACAATAAACAACACCGATAGTCATAGAGACGCAAAGTACGCAGGACACATGCATGACAATATTTCTAACAAAGAAACATGTTGTTGTTGGTGCTGTTGTTGTAAGTAAACTGACCTTTATAAGAGGCGTGTCAGGCATATTCTCCTTAACGCTGGCCTCGTAAAAGTTCTTCTCGAAAACTGGAACCTCATCCTGCTCGTCTTGAACGCGAATCCGTACTTCAACCTTTGCACTTAGCATATTTTCTCCCTTGTCGGTAGCAGTCGCTATAACAACAAACTCGTTTTCCTTTTCGAAGTTTAGCGGCCTAAAACAATTGACAAAAGAGAATCTCTACTTAGGCTTAATTGTTCTAAAAGGTGATTAATAATTATCTCAGTATTAAACACTGATGGGGTTAGCTTAAAGAGCCACCTTTGGAACTTGCAAGAGCAGAAGGGGTCTGCGCGAGTACCCAATTTGGCAGCAACATTCCTACTTACCTTGTCGTATAGATAGTCCCGTTTACTTCATTTATGCTGAACGTGAACGACGGGTCCTCAATCGAATACTTTATTTCAGCATTAGCACCGATGTCCCTAAAAACGCAACGGAAACGCAAATATAACCGCGTAAGCCTATAAATGTTTTTAGTCATAAAGCCACAGAGAGAATAATCGATTTAGATACGCCAGTCTTATTTCAGCCTATATATATATATATATATATATATATATATATATATATATATATACAACCAACGTTAGTTTACTAAGTATACTTTATGTGGTTAACAGTTGTCTCCTATGCCCTATCGTAGTAAATTAAAGTAGGAGCCTAATTAATATCTGGTGTGGCTGACGATCATTTTGCGCTGTAAAGGGGGTGCTGATTTTTGGCTTTCGAATGGGCAGCGCGACCTGACACGACTCTGCTACGCTACCTGTCCGTGGCGTTCAGTTGTCCGACAAACGCGCGCGATGAGTTGCTTTCTGGCACGAGGAATTCATATGCTCTTTCAGAGAATTGGGGCACCTCGTCGTTAATATCCGTCACGCCAACAATCAGCGACGCCAGGTTGAACTGTTAAACAACGACAGCAACAAAACAACAATAACAACACGAATGAAAATGATGGCCATAACGAAACCGAAAACGTTCACCCCAATTACTAGATTGCATGCATACATACGCATATAATACGCAACGTGCAGTAGCTTATCTATTGTGCCTGGTCTTTGTACCATTTGGTATGCTACGTACATGGCAAGGATCGACCCGGTTAGTTAATTAACCCTTGTCTGGTCGACCCATTTACATCTCATCATTGCTCAAACCAGCTCAACTACTGTGTGTAGCAGAAGCCGACTAATCCGGCCGTGATTAATATAAGTGGGTGGCCTATCTATCCAGAATTCATATGATGTCAGATGACTGTACCTTAACCATAAAAAAGCAATTAGTTAGATGCATGTAATAAATAACTAGTTGATATATAGTTTAGACGTCGACAGCCGTCCGACGAACGAGTAAAGAAAAATGACTAGCCGGTGCCTATGCACGAAATGCCGCTCAAGACTTTTGTCAACTATTGCCTTATTGCTTACGAGTTTTAGAAAATTAAGCGTATTTTTATAGTAATATACAATCTTCACTGTACTATATACTGTACAGTGTGTATATATCGCCGTGCTTACGAATGCAGATGTACGGTTATTGCAGAGGTCGTGGCTATTACGCAAAGATCGGTGACTTTCACCGTTCTTAACATCGAAGCTTCTACTGGAAGATTTTACATGTATATATATATATATGCGCAATTGCAAGCGAGTGTACTCTGTTGTTGTTAGCGGGGGTGCTGTGTCTGTGTGAGTGTTGGATGAACCGACCAGGTCTCCACTATCGGCGGCCTTCAGAGTGAGATTGTAGCTCTCCTTGGCCTCGCGGTCGAGTCGGCCCACAACGAACACTGTTCCCGTTTCCTGGTCGATCGAGAACGCCTCTCCGTCGTTTCCGTCGACGAGCGAATAATAGACGACGCCGCGCTCCGGATCGTTGGCCTTCACCGTCGTCACAGGAACGCCGACTGGTGAGCCCTCGGCCACCTGCAAACGTGCCCACGTGCGTCCGTTGGGTTAGATACGTAGATAGCAAAAGAGAGGTGCGAACTTCAATTGGGTACTTGTGTATATTTAGGCAGGCAACAACAAAGAGATGGACACGCAGAACGAGATACACATGTGTTCATGGTTCTAACGAATCAACTGCCACCAAACTCGGTGGCAGTTGAATTCAATATATATATATATATATATATATATACTGGGTTTGCAATCCATAAATTTCAAATGAAGATATGTATACGAAATGGGTGGCATGAAGTATCAACCGAGTGTGTGTGTAACCTATGCGGAAAAATATGGATTTGTATCATCTCCAACAAAAGTGTACAAAAGCAATGTCGCTGATGAAAGTTATTTAGGAGAGCTGTAGCACGTTTGTGCATAAACCAAATATTGGTTAATAAACAATACATTCAATATATATGTATATATATATATATATATATATATATATATATATATATCTAATTTCTCAGACACGAGCGATAGCCTTCTCTGTAAAATGCCCTGAATGGTTACATTTGTTTGAATCTGTGTAATTATGGAAATTTCAAATTCAATAAAGAATTCCTGAATTTAAATAAATTTGCCGTCCGGAGAAGACGGTCCCATGAAAAAAAAAACATTATTTAATTATATAGAGCGCTACAAACCTCAGCGTAGTACTCATCCTGCGAGAAGATCGGCCCACCGAGGTTCGGTCCCGGTATAACCATCACCTCGATGATGCCTTGCGAGTAGAGCCCGCCCGTGTCAGTGGCCTGAACCGTGATCGAAAACAGTTCGCCAGCGTCGACCGGCGTCATGACGCGCAGCTCACCCGTCTCCGGGTCGATGCTGAACCTCTCCGCTCCATTGTTGCTGATGTGGTAGATTGAATACGAGACCTTGGCATTCTCACCTTCATCGTTGTCTGACGCCTCCACCTGTTGTGCAATGCACAATATATAAAAGTATCATTTAAAAAAAACTAGTAAATGTACGCATTAGAATATACAAGTAAAGAAAACACTTTTAAAGGTGTGGTAAACAATAGACGAGATGCTACGTCCTGTTCATTTTAGGGACATATCGACTTAGCGACGACCAAGCAAGGCGGCTTAGCGGCAAAAGCATTGCTTTGCGTTTGAGAGGTCGTGGGTTCAAGACCTGTGGCGCCCATTCTTGAAATTGGTTTTCATGATTTTCAATTTAGACAAGGTGAATGCTGGAGCGTATTATAATCGGCCATGATCGGATAAGGGGGAGCACACATGCCTCAATAAAAAAGAGGCGGTGCTCTACTATTCAAACCCCTATTATGTATATGTATATATATATATATATATATATATATATATATATATATATATATATATATATATATATATAAAAAGGCTGAGATAAAGATGTGGGCCTGTCACTTACCTTCATGACGGTTCGAACTCCATCGCCACTTTCGAGCGTGACCGGGTTGATGAGAGGCAGCACGGGAGCATTGTCGTTGATATCGTTGAGGTGCACTCGCAGCTGAATTGGCCGCGACAGACCTCGGCCCTCAGGGGTGCCGACCTCCTTCGCTTGGACCTGCAACGTCGACAAGCCACCAAAAACCAACCACAAACCAAAAACCAAAGAACTTAGTTACAATGAATTTGTCTTTCTACCAACCGGAACCAGTCAATGATAAATGACTTCAGAGAAAAGAAGAAGTGTAACTGCCCCGCATGTTTAGCAGAGGGCTTTCTTTTCATATATATATATTTTTTCTTTATATATATATAGTGGCGAGGTCTTCCGGGGGTCTAGTGCGCAAGTCATCTTCCGGAGTGACGCCGGTTCGATCTCTGTTGTTGATCAAATTTTATTTGAGCAATGCTCATTGTAAATCGATAAAACCCAACCGCTGAAAGTCAGCGACCATGCTGGCACAAGAACTGTTGAGGAAACACTAGACATCTCAACATGTCCGCCTTAGCTGCCCCTTTAAGCTCGCCTGATATAAAAGGGCGATATGTGTATTTGGGCATATATGCCAAGCGAATATTAAATGTTAGCCATTTAAAAAGTCTAGACAAGCTAAAGGCCAGATATGTTAAGCGTGTTTTGCGGCTTCCAAAGTGCGCGTCGGCAACACTTGCCTTAGAGATGTGCGGAGAGAGAACACTTATTGAAGACACTTCCATATATGATTTTTGACTGGCGGCGACACTATCACGGTAGACGACGAAATAAACTTACCTCAAATTCATACACGTTTGGACTGGGTGAGTCCCGGTCGAGCTGAGGTTCACCCACGACTAAGAAGCCTTCAGTGTCTACCTTGAAGACCGTTGTGGATACGGCGAATGAATAGTACTGCTCCTTCTCCGACTGCAACAAGTCATCATGCCGATTAATTAGTTCATTATGCCGAAAATTGATGTAACTACTACTGTGAAGATTAAATAATTTCAGATAAATGTAGCAAGAACGTGTCCTGGGATTTTCCTGGGACCGTGTGCAGTGACCTGCGCTGATGGTTCTAATGTTTATGAGGCGTCGCGGGCGCAAGTTTGACTCTGTGGCAGTAAAGTGACTGCTGTGGTTGTTGTTGTGACTGCAAGAAGAGGTGAAGCGCACTTACGTAGTCTTCATCGGTGACCTGAAACATGATGGGCTCGCCGCCTCTTGGCGACGACATGACGCGGCTGCCGACGTTCGAGTTCTCGTCCACGTAGCCCTCGAAGACGTTCGCCGACAGCACGGGCGGGTGCAGATCGGCAACGAGCACCTCGATCGTCAGCGAGGCGAGCGCGAACCGCCGATACTCGGACTGCTCCTCGGCCTTGACCGTGATGCTGTAGTGCGTGGTGACGGCGCGCGATGCCGGCGCCACCTGGCTCACGACGCCGCTCGTCGCGTTGATCTCGAAGATGCTGCGGAACTCGTGCGGGGTCCCGTCGACGAACGAGTAGTGAACGGCGTGCGCCATCGAGTCCTGATCGCGCGCGAAGATCGTGTCCGGCCGCAGCTTGAGCTCGCCCTCGATCGCCCCGCTGGCCACCTCGCCCCGATACTGGACGCCGCCCTCGCAGACGCCGCTTGCCGACTCGGCGGCGCAGCCCGGATAGTAGAACATCGGCGGGAGGTCGTCGGCGTCCTCGACGTTAATCGTTAGCGTTGTCGTCGACGTCTGCCGCTCGGCCACGTCGAGAGCTTTGTCGACCGCGATCACTCGCAGATGGTAGACCTGCGAGCATGATGGTAGACAGCGTTCGTTCGCCGACCCAAAATATGATATGAATCTTTAGTATAGATATATAGTGATATTCATGTAATTGATTTCTGCCACCATCTGACATAACCACCCGCCGCCTACCACATCGCCATGATCGCCATCTGAAACGTTTGATTTCATCCTACGGCCTCGACACGTCAGTCAGCTACGACCTCTGCAAAGCAGTCGCTGCATTCATGCAGCTGTTGATTTCGGTGCTAGTGATCATATGAATAGTGATGACAATGGTAATGATCATTACTTCTACTATCCTTAGTGCTATAAACGTTAGCGTTTTTCATTTATGTTGCTTTTCTCGCTAAGTGCTAGTGATACCCCTGAGAAACGGAACAACGAGGGCCCTCAGTCTCCCCCGGTTCTACTTCGGACAAGAAGAACCGACTCCACGATGTACCTGTGTTCGTTCGAAGTCAAGGGGACGTTTGATCGTCACGATGCCCTGGTGCGGTGAGTCGATACTGAAGTACTGCGCAGCGTCGTTGATGTCGCTTGCGTCGGACAGGCTCGCCGCTCCCGGTGCGACCGTGGTGGCTGGCGACTCAGTGGGTGCTATCTCGGTAGTGGGCGGCAGCGATGACTCGATGCTCTCGACGAAGTACTCGACGAGGCCGTTGACGCCCGCGTCGAGATCGGTGGCCGTGAAGTTGGCAAACACCATCGTACCAACGGGCGCCTCCTCCGACACGGACGTCGTGTACGACGACGAACTAAACTGGGGAGCGTTGTCGTTAAGGTCGTTCACTCTCACTAGAACCTGAATGATCTTCTTTCGGGAACCGTCTTTCGCCTCACATCGCAGCTGGACCCGCACGGACGACAAATCCTCGCCCTGATGGATAGAGCATGATAATTGTGTGTGAGATCAAACCACACGTATATGGAAACCATTTGTAACAGAAATACCATTCATCGAACACAACGTTTTAGGTAATACTAATGAACATATGTGTACATGTATTACTATATTTTATGTGCACAGACGAGTTGTTTCTTTTATTGTAAATAGTAGCTACAGCATATTACCAGAACAAAGAAAAGTAACTGGAATAAATACTTACGAAGACAATGACTATAAATACAAGATATATATATATATATATATATATATATATATATCAGCTGGAAAATGTAGTGGATCGCCGTTGCCTGATTTCTCTTAAGTCCTCTGTTTGTTTTCAGACAAGGTTAGTAACATTCAATGACAATACATTTTGCTTATGTTAGCGCTATGTACTGGTGATCACATGTTTGGCGTGATTGAAATTCCATCATACTAAATAAATACACTCAGGCGAGCACTGCCGAGTGTGCAAACGTATTTTAAATGATTAATAAATTATTACAATACTTTCTATATATATATATATATATATATATGACGTGTATACACAACCAGCAACACTAAGACGAAACGTCATACCGCCTTCTACATAGTGCACTTACGTCTCGATCAAGCGGCTTCTGGAGCACGAGCTGTTTTCCAAGAATGGCAAAGACATCCTTCGAAGAAGAGCTTACGCTTAGCTCGATTTCGTCGCCTTTACCTTCGATCGGAAGGTAGATGGGACTCGTTTTCTGGTCAAACTCTGAAAGATTACAAATATAAATTAATTTCATGTTATACTCCTAAATGTGTGAGGTGCGACGACATATGCGTACGCTAAGCATGCGTACTGCAGTTCTGCAAAAAGTGCTGCGGATAACAATTTGCCATAGAGTATGTAAGTAGATAAGTAAATACTCACGTTGTCCTTTGCTTTCTAAAATGTCCATGATGATGACATTTTCATTGTCCTCAATATCGCACACTGAAATATGTCAAAAAAACACTTTGTTTACTCAAAAATGTCTACTGTTCACTTAGTACACTTGGCACTTTTTCAATATTGAGCACACAACACTCTTGTACGCAAATTCGCACGCTTTCCGTTATCTGAATAGATGACAACAAAAATATGTGGCGACAAAGAAAGAAACGTGTCGTGACGCAGACCCAAAAACTTGTCATGGCAACAATATCGCCCACAGAAGGAAGCTGCTAAATAAACGATTTTTCTATTTTGGCCTTTTTTGTGCTCTGTGAATAAGGGCAGCTATACGCTCGTCCTGACAAAATAAGCACATTGCGGCCACTGTCGGTGAACATCAACGCCAACACTTCTTAAAACGCCGGATCATAAAGGATGCTTCTAATCGTGCCTGTGTATGGAAATCAAACAAACGGTGGCACGTTGCTGTGTTGCACGAAAATTCACATACAATTGTCACCTGCCTTTACATGTCGCTGCTGTCGTAAAGCCGTCAAATAGCGCCTCTTCCAATACTATCTAAAAGTTCAATGGACCAACTAACAGAGTTTTATTTTTTACGGGGCATCACGCGGCGCCAACGGAACTTAGAAGACACTCAATTAACCCATACGAGCATTTCTCTTATATATATATATATATATATATATATATATATATATATATGCCGAACTCTCATAGGAGCGCACGGCTACTAGTATTACAACACACCGTCTCCTCAACACAACCCAAAGACCTATGGCGCTCAAAATCGCACAGTTTCCACAACAGCCATACACGCAATTTATGGACTAAATCTATAAACTATAAGACTCCCTGGGACTAAGGGTTAAAGGGGACTAACTTCAAGAAGCTCCTTAATTAAGTCCGGACGGAGGGAATACTAACCAGCAGAACGCATACCGCAAGCAAATGAAGCCAGGAACAGGAAGCAAGCCAGCAGGGACACTCTGATTACTGGACAAAACCAATACCTTCTGATCTCAAAAAAGGTATACCCGCTTAACCACCCACTGGCTTGCGCCACCACTCGCGCAACTGCTAACGAACCACGGCGGGGTGCTGCTACACCGCATTTGTAAAACTCACTCCCTTATGCCATACGTGCAACTCAGGAGAAGCTGACAATGTAGCGTGCTGCTACGAACGCGCTGCGTCTTTCGTAATGATGAGCGAGAGCCACTGTCTTGGGACAGTGGCTCTGGGTAACACTGGGAAGTTCCCTGACATGGCAACCCCTTGTAAAGGCGGCCACTCCCGACAAGCCGCAAAGGGGACGACCATATTTTATGGAATAGTAAGTACCACACCACCGTGGATGCCCGGTGTGTTCCCAATGCATTTTACCAGCTCAAATCTTAAAAAATTATATATATTTATATATATATATATATATATATATATATATATATATATATATATATATATATATTGCAGACACGGACGATAGCCTTTTCCGCAAAATGCCCTAAATGGCTACAATTGTTTAAGTTGTGTAATTATGGAAATTTTAAGCTCAATGAGGAATGACTAAATTTGAAGAAAATTGCCGTCCGGAGAAGACGGTGCCATAAAAAAAGAAAAAAAAATATATATATATATAGAGAGAGAGAGAGAGAGAGAATTGTTTTGGCGCAAACGTGTAGTAAAGTAACGGAGTCTTTAACCCAGGATAAACCCAGTTTAACACTGAGCTCCAAACAGATGCTGCATTTCTTCTTTGAATGTCGAGCGACAGTTTTTAGCGCAAGAATTCAGATTTGAACAGTTAAGGTTTCTACCCACGATCTGAGTCCGCTTGAATATAAGAGGGCCTGACTCTTCCATTGTATCAGACGCCAACGGACAAGCTTGCTGCGTGTAGCTAACGTCAGGGTATTTTTCGTATTTGTTAGCCTCTTCCAACCTGGAGGCATGATCTGCTCGGTCCGTACCTGCACCGACCATCGAAGGCGTAGCGATCCGTCAAAGGACTCCTACTCCGAGGCCTTTGACGTTTCTTCCTAACTTAGCTATTCTTGCGCCAGCTGGTATTTGTTTTCCTTTCTAGTTTCCCTACACAAACGTATTGAGCCGACAACTCGATAGCCCTAGCACTCGTTATGAACTTGATCGGACTTATGGGGCAATTTGCGGTGACATTTTACACGCCTTTCGGCTGACAGAAGCTGTCACGTAAACACAAGCCGCATAAAGGCAGGCAGGCAATACCGAATAGCGGCCGGAAGAGGTGAAGTTGCTACCACGCATACCGTTTAATAATTGTTGCCAGCTTTTATTGGGAAAGCTATTTAACTAATTTGCAGTAGGCAACCCGAGCCAAGATGGCAACAATAATAGGAATAAAAACAGTAGCAATTTTTGTTATAGCGGTCGCGGCACTTCTTAGGGCGCAGAAACAAAAACAACAACAACACGCTTCACGGCATCCAAAACAGCGACGCCAATAAAAAAAACACAATCCGACAAAGCCAAGAAAAACGATGCCAGGACAACGAAACATAGCAACAGCGGCAGCAACAACATCAACTTACAGTTGTTGGCAAAGACAACGATAAGCTGAGGAATGCCACTGTAGTATTTTTAACTTACAATTAACTTTTATGCACGAGCAAAGCGTTTTGCATATTTGTCCTAAACTTCTGTTGACTGGATGAATAGGAACATTTCTAGTAGAATTCCTAGTAGACAGTCAACCTACTGTGGGTTGACAGTTTTGCACTGAGCACTCGTGCACGAACGATTCCTAAGAAATGCAACTCTCAAGCTAAACAAGCTCGACAGAGAAATATGTGGTTTTCTACACAGGCCCCGAGCCCACAACTATCTTGTTTTTCTCGGAACAACAACCCTGCAAGGAACGAAGTGCCTGCTGGAACTGCATGAAACGCTCCGTATCTCTCGGTAAAGCGGTGCGCAGCAAATGGTCCAACGCTTCAAACAATTTATGTACTGTAGCACGTGTTGCCCACTGGACTGGAGTAATACTTCTTTCGGAATTGAATGCTTGTGATGCTCCATTCAGCAGAAATGAATTTTTGGGATGCGTGAGAAGCGATATGTGCTTCCTCATTCTCCTTCTCCTCCTGATCTGAAGGAACGAAACCTTCACGTTGACGATGTCGCACGTTTTTGCACTAAATACCGCATATGAATGCTACAATAGCTGCTAGTGAATCGTTCGTTGTTGTTCTCCGTTGTTTGCCAGCCGTTTGAATATGCACCCCGTGCGATTGGCGGCAAAACACTGAAGCCCTATTATTTTCCTATCAGATTGCGTCAATAGGTATCCAACACACGCCACTATCAAGTGGCATTGACGGTTGTTTCTGAATCTGCATCCCCCTTGCAATTGCCCGCAATTCGCAATTCGGCGCACCCCTCGTCGAAGATAGAGCTCTTTCAATGGTCTTCGAAAGCTGTACCACAAACACTCTCGACGATTTTCATCAGCAAAACTACCTTTTCGTTCAGGCAATGCCCTCGTTCACAGGTTAAGAGGCATATGCCTTTCTGGTGCATAAGCCGCTTAACCATGGCCACAAACTCTGAATCATTTACATATAAAAGGAGTAAAACCAACAAATGACTAAACTTTACAATAAATTTGTCAGGCGTGTTGCGTCTCGCTGCAACAACATTAACGATAATGACGTAAAATGTGAAGATATTGCATTCATGTTAGAAAGAATTGACAAATCTACGTTTACTCAGATATGAAAGTAGCCTGAGCGAGCGGCTTCAATATTACCACAACAAGAACTCGCGCCGGGCTCAATATCCAGTCAAAAGCTGTTGCTAAGGAAACGATTGTTACCAGGATGTTTGCATGGCGTCTACCCTGTAGGTATAACCATACACAACCGTTCTCGTAAGCCGCCGGTTTAGGCGAGGTTGTTTTCTTGTAATGGAGCACTTATCTGTGATTGTAGTAAAGCTCCCCCCCCCCCCTGCTAAAGGATGTGTGAATATAAACTATGGGCCGTCCATTTTAGAAGGCGAAAGAAAAACTTTTCGTTGTTTAGATTTTTTTACGAAGCAAGAACTCTTTTGAGTTCTGGGTACCTCTACAGCTAAGTCTAAAGAATGAACGCATGTTTACTCTAAACATCATCCTTTTACTGTTGGACAATCTACGGGTCTTAAGCCTATGGTGTTATTTTAAAAGGTCGGCTGCTCTATTTTTTGAGTAGCAGGGTTGAGGTCTGTTTGTTTTTTTGTTGAACAATAGACTAGAAAAACGAGAAAAAGTTCGTCTGTCTCATCTTTCCGGCAGTACTTCTTTACGGGATTACCTTGGATTGCCTGAGGCGTGCGGTTACGTACGCAGACGGTGGTACACTGTCGCCGATAAAGCAGCCGGTACAGCGATTCTTCCCTTTTACGCGTATGCTGTTGTTCTTCAGTACACCGGCCGGCTCGGTAGCCATCTAGCGGAACACTTCGCTGTCCACGCACGCAGTGTTACTACAGCTAACGACTAACTGTTTTAGCAGACCGACTATTTCGACTATATAGCTGGGAGCAATTTTCATGCAACAACAACAACAATAACAACCAGCAAAAAAGTAGGCCTTCAAAATACTACTTAGTTGACTACCGGAGGCAATCATCCAATTGAAAGTGGTGAAGCGCATTGAAGTGGCCGCTGAAGACTACTAAATCTTCAACACGAATGGTTTTCGCTCACTATCATCATCAGCTTCTCTTCTTCAGCTTCAGCGTGCCCGCCGATCAGCCCAGATCGTTCCACGTGGCTGTTGAACCATTGACAATGTCAAGAGCCAAAAGCCCCGAGGCGATGCGGAAGGAAGTCTCCTTTCACTCCGTTGATCGTGGAACTTGGACAACAATGACATTTTTCACCTGACCTGATTTTCCTGTGCAAGGCGCGACACGACACGATATTTGTAGCTATCGTTGTCATTGTATTTGCTGCTGCTGCGGCTGTTGTTGTTGTGTTTCTTGTGTTTAGGATTTTGCGATCTAACGAGCACTCTCGAATTCGTAATTCCAGAAGCTTGCCTTGACACCAGATTTTTGAAAGAACGAAAACAAAGATGCGTGTATATACATATATATATATATAGGAGAAATCGAATCAAAACAGAAAGACCTCACCAGACTTCTCCCGAGAGAGAGAGAAAACCGGTACGGTAAACGAGATGAAAACGAGAGTCGGGCGGACTGATTGACACAATGCTGTGTATTCAGCTCAACGAGTGAAGAAAAGAAATCATAAAAGATACATAGATGAAGATCTACATGAGCTCTGCAGCTCGGGTAGATCTTCATCAAGTCCAGTACGGCGGCGAGAGCTTTGTTGATTTGGGGACGCTGCCCGCGTGTCTAGCGCGCGTTGCGTCTACTTGACTGACTGAGTGTTGGCCCGTTTTGCAGGGCTATACGTCCTCGCCTAGCCCCGCTATCAAACACAGATTGCGTGGTTGAACAAATGGACGGTAGTGTCTTTGGTTGTTGCTGCTGCTTCTGCTATTGTTGCTGTTGTTGCTGCTGCTATTGTTGCTGTTGTTGCTGCTGCTGCTATTGTTGCTGTTGTTGCTGTTGTTGCTGTTGTTGTTGTTGCTGTTGTTGCTATTGTTGCTGTTGTTGCTGGTAGTGGTGCTGACATCTTCTTCAGCCGATCCAACCATCTTTGTCTCGTTGTCGTTTCCATTGTCGTTACCACTGTTGTGGTGTTTGTAGTCTCGGTCGTGCCGGATGAACTGTTCCTCAACACTCGAGCGCCGCTTCAAATGAGAGCTCTCCAGATAGGCGGGAGCGACCAGTAGCTTTATCGCCGTAGTTGCTGTCATCGGCTGTGGCCGTGTCTGACAGCAGCGAACGATCTTCACCGATATTCGATGCAGCAGCAGCAGAGGCAGAAGCAACAGCAGCAGCAACAACAATGAATGCATGAATGAATGAAGGCATAAATAAACGAACGGCGGCGCCAGTCTTCAATCGAACTGAAGAACGAAACGAAGAAGACGGTGAAGATGAGGAAGATGAAGAAGAAGAAGAAGAAGAGAAAGAAAAAGAAGAGGAAATGAACTGCAAACGAGGCCGTGTTTTTCGGCCTCGTTGAGACGTCCGATCCAGTTCCTGGCTGGCAGTTTCCAATAGTCTGGATGCTCAGCCGTTGACTGGCTGGACATCGACTAGCCGCTTCCCCCGCAGAAGAAGTCGGTCGACACAAATTTCTTGGCCGTCCTCATTGACAATCGCTTGGACGACGCAACCGCCGGAGCTGCCGCCGCCGCCGACTAGAGAAAGGCGCAGCGGCACGGTTAGCCCGTTACGCGTCGCCTGTCTGAGCTGACGTCGTCGTCGTCGTTGCATCTCGTCGAACAACCGCCGCAGAAGCAGCAGGCAGCAATCGGCCAGCAAATGTATCAGCTTAATTAATTACGCCCAAATCGCGCCGCTACTATTACTAAAACAACCAGCGCAGCGACGTCAAGAAAAACAACAATGTTATCAACAATGTCGTCCACGACAACAACAACAACAACAACAGCAACAGGACTAGCAATGCCAACATCAACATCAGCAACAACAACAACAAAACCACACATCAAGGTTTTTAACTTTATGCGGTGCATTGTTCACTTAAGCGCACCGTTTCCCCCGGTGAATCCCTATAAAGCACAGACCGACCGCCATAAACCTTAGGCCTGTAATTGTTTAATTATTATGGCTTATTAACACCCAGGTTGAGTAAATTATAAACATATACATCAGACACAACTAGTCCTTCCTTTACATCATTGGAGATTCTCTCATCTTACTAGTTCAGCTATTGACTGAACTGCTGCGGCGTGGTATCTGTCGCACTGGCCAGAGCATCTCGTGCGCCTACAACACTCCTGAGGATCGTGGAGTTCTTCCGTGCTGCATAACACGTAATGAAACCCGTAGTCCACAAACGCCGTAGTTAAATGTCTGCTCTTATACCCGGCTGCTTGCCAAGCCCTACTTGTCATCGCTACGATAGTATATCTTCCTAAGTCGATTTTCTTTCATTTTTCCGTCCACCTCATAGTATAGGCCTCAATCTAGGCTCTATCTAGTAACTGAAGATCTGCATCTGGCTCTATCTAGTAACTGTAGATCTGCATCTCCTAATTTTTCCCATATAAGTGAATGCTGCTGTTGGTTCTACTCAACACATCTAATTGCTCAATACACCTAACCTAACGATGTTCAATAGCCTCTATACCACGAAGAAAATATTCAGAATCATTATCAGAATCATCGATTTTCCTGCAGAAAGGTATTCGGTTAATACCTTTTGCATTTTAGAAAATAATCATAATAAGCTTTTGCATTCCAGAAAAGAATCGCCAACATTTTCCAGTCGATATGTGCCTCTTTGTTACAGCGAAATGCCGTTTGCTGTATCGTCAAGTCCCTGGTAACATCTTTCCGTTCTGGAGTAAAGTGGTAAATCGAGGTTTCGTGGGCGATTACGGATGGCCATAAAATCGCACATCATGCGAATTTTGTCTCAAAAGTTCCAAATTGCTCTCCGAAGTTAAAACGCGCGTCAATTTTTGTTTAATTGTTAGCTCGTGCGATAGCCACTTTTATTTTTTCAGCTTTTGCAATACTATTCGAGGACACTAAGAAAACAAAGAGCTGCCGCAGGCGATCAACGCTTTCAATATTTGTGGATTTTAATTATGTTTTTGTTTTTGCCCTTTGAAAGATGGCAATATTGGGTATGCCACCACGTTTTCTCAAGCTATTGTAGACTATTCTCCAGTTGAACTATGTGATATTGGACGACGGTGTTACCGCACATCCCACCTTTGAACAGACAACGGTGTTACCCAGAGATGTAACTTTAGTCCAGTTCTGTTTTCTGTAACTGTCAGAGAGCTGCCGGCGATTGTGAAGCAGAAGCATCCATCAGTGCAACTTATCTAATACGCTGATGACATTGCTATCTGCTATAAAAATCGCTTCTATATTCAGCAAGCGTTGGCCACTCTTGCGAAGTTTTTGATAGATACATCACTTGAGATAAATATTTTAATAACAAAAGCAATGCATTTCCGTCGAGGGCGACACCTTGTAAGAGCAGATACCATAAAGCCCTACAGCTAATGACTAGAATATTTTTTTTGTATTATGGCTTGGAACTTACACCAAGCGGTACCTCGCCTCCAGACATATAGAAAGGAAAGGGTTCGTACGGCTTATTAAATGGGTTAGGGGCGTTTTCCGAAGCAGTCGCAACCTACTGGTGTATATAGATGCAGACACCCCACTTTTGATAGAAAACCCCTAGCGCCGCTTTAACATGCGGCTAACCCACGAGTATCAAAAGCACTTACTAAAGTGGAAAGCTAAAATGTG
This sequence comes from Dermanyssus gallinae, assembly GCA_003439945.1. Classification (NCBI taxonomy): domain Eukaryota; kingdom Metazoa; phylum Arthropoda; class Arachnida; order Mesostigmata; family Dermanyssidae; genus Dermanyssus; species Dermanyssus gallinae. The sequence goes on along the minus strand of QVRM01004033.1, from coordinate 64,358 downwards.
TCAAGTGGACATAGACTTCTCTCGGACGCAGGCTACGATGAGCAACTCGTGGAAGGATGCTTAAAGCGACACCTCTCCCGTTCGGGAGCGTTATAAGAACCATTCTTGCGTTGCCGCGCTGAACTGTTGAAGCGATGCGCTTCCTCAGGAACGCTGTGGATCGTCAGTCTCCGTTTAACTTCTCGATGATCTAGCCGATTACCCGCGTTATAGCTATGGCCCCACGTCCCTATACGACGCCGGATGTCTCAATGGTTACCGGACAGATGGTGTGTTCATTCCCAAGGCTTATTGACGAGTCCTGTGTTTTTGTCCGCTTTGAGCGCATCGACGCCTACCGTGCGGGAGATCGCCCTATAGCTCGCCGCATAGGTGTTCCGAATCGCCCATCCCAGATCAGCAGTTCCCCATGGCCCAGGGGTCAGGGTCATGCCGTCTGGTCTAAAGTTTTCCTCTTCACGCAGATGTGTCGGCTCGATGCGCACGGCGAAGCCCGCCTATTTGAACGTTAGCAAGCACATTGCTTACGGCATTGCGGCGTGTCTAATTCATGGGTACTGCTTTCTTGCAGCTCAGTTTATGGTGACTCTTTGCATCAGCCGTGCTTCTGCCACAAGAATATGGGTAGGCGGCGAAGACATCAACCTTAGCGGAGGCTGCATACGGTCCAGATTTGTCAGATTGTCATCCGGCCGGACGTTCAGTCCAAGACCGCTCTCCGCTCTTGATGTGTGAGCGGGGAAAGGGACCGAGGTCGTCAGGCTTGCAGCTAGCAAGACATTTGAGGCGGGGCTTGGTTTGCGCCAGGGAAACAACAAAATGAAAATATCAAAAGCCGATCCCTGAAGGAGAAGCAGTAAGTCAGGGCAATCGTACTATACTACCGACCATCCATTATCACCACGTCGCCGAAATCGAGTACACCTGGTAACAGGATCATAACTGCGTTATGAACAACAATATTATTAATAATATTATTAGTCACAGTAATTGTATTATTGTTATTATTGGTAAGTCTGAAATCCCTTAAGCAGTAGTGTAGATCGCTTATTATTATTATAACACATGTTTCTCATCAACATATACATACATATCCTTATGTGCTGTATCACATTATCTGGCCTTCTGTTGAAATGCCTCTTATATATATATATATATATATATATATATATATATATGAGAAGAATTTTAGTACAGAAGGAGGAGAAGTAGTCTGTGCATTAGACGGCTTAATCGACTTGAGTGTATTTATACGTACGGGCAGCAAAAGCGGATGTCATGCAGTAGGAGATTGCGAGGAACCTGGCGAGCATTATCGGAGCGGAGGCTGCCGACGTTAAACGTCGACTTCGGCACCTCATCGTGGTTCAGTTCGATGTCACGTCGGGTTTCGTCGTCCTCGAATCAGCTCCGGGCATCCACAAACACGCGCACCCCTGAAGCTTCAAAGCGAGAAAATAAGCCCTGTGGTTAGCAGGTGTTCATATACTCAGCAGTCACGCAACACTTCACGCTCTAACTTGTTCGCTACCTAAAACAAACGTGGAAAAAACTACTGCATGTATATAATGGACAACGGTCTCGATGCTTTACGACGACTCAAATAGACAATTACTGCTATTTAATTTACTTTTTGGCTACTTTTTTGTTGTTCAGTACGTCGTCATCATCATCATCGTCAAAAAATGTTCACCACCATTAGAAAAAGTGTCGGTGCTAGTGGAAATCGGCAATCTGTGGATAGAGCCAATTTTCGGATGGGTGGCCCCCGCAGTGGCCAACGTCGGACAGTGGATTAACTATTCGGCGGAGCGGCTGGCTGACTATTGATTGAAGTGTTCATTTAGTCGCCCATCAACTGTTGATGGTCATGTGCGGCGATACTTTTCGGTGGTCTGTGGTAGATCATTTCGAATATTGGCAGTAATACTAGTGGTAATAGCTGCAACAACAACAAAACGACAACAACAGAAACCAGAACAGTACAAGTACAACAACAACGACGACGACAACAACAGCAGCAACAACAACAACAGCAACCAGAACAGCACAAGTACAACAACAACAGCAGCAGCAGCAGCAGCAACAACAACGTCTATGATGAGGACGGCGATTGCTGCAACAAATTCAATCGTGGGCCGAGTGAGCACAAAGTGAATGCCGGTCAACGTTGTGACAGACAGATAGATAGATGGATACGTATGGATGGATAAAAAACGACGGGCAAAGAAATGCTGCTATAAGGGGGACTACCGACAATCATTCACTACGCCCGCAATGGATCAATTAGAATGAACCTGTCTATTCGTGAATGGAAACGGCGGCGACGATAACGAATCGGACAGCGACCACGAGATTGCGGCAGCGGCAGCAGCAGAAATGCCGTTGTTAACGTTAGCGATATATAGGCGTCTTCTGCTCGTGGGGTGGTGGTTATCTGGCGTCCTCTGCACGGGTGCCGCATACCAGCGCCCGGCACGGTTTAACAGTGTGACGCACTTTAGCGCAGAGCAAAGACTATTGATAACAATCACATTATCCTAGTGAATACTGTAATTCTGATTTTTTTTATCTGGTGTATACGTTTGTAAAGAGACAATTGTTATCCCTATAAATAAGCAAATAAAATAATACGTTTATATATATATATATATATAATTACTACTATTATCCTAGCCACCGTCGTATCCTATTTTAATCGTCGCAAATTTACCTGTCACACACCCGTCCTGCTGAAGCAGCCCGTGCTCTGCAATTCGAATTAGCATTGGCTGGACTTTGCGACAGCTACTTCAATCAGTCTGATGTACATCTGGCGCAAAATGTGTCATGTACACACACACGTATATATATAAATATATATATATATATATAAAGAGAGGGAGACGAAGGAAACGTCAATTGTCTGTCTGTCGTACTCTTCTAAAAGGCATTACATACCTTGAGTGACTTATTTATACCATACTTGGCAGTCTTTATTTCGCGCAGAAGATTGTGACAGCGATAAACAAGCAAATGAATGAGCGCTCGGTTTCAATAAATGCATACAATAAATACGTTTAGAACATATACTAAACACCGAAGAAATTTGTCACCAATGAATCGACAATATATGTATATATGTATATATATATATATATATATATATATAATTTTTTTTGTAGTTTATTTATTTACATCTAAATTCTTGTCTACTTATATATTTTTTGTCTCTTAATAAATCTTTTATTCACCAATGTATATTACAATTTTATCTAACTGTACGCTTTTACATTCAACCTAGAACACTGGTCCTACCACCTAACACTGATCTATATATACAGTGAAGAAGAGAGAGCAGTGCTAGCCTAACTACTTAGACAAGGCATTAACGTAACGGAAATCGTTCGAAACGGTGTCTTGTTTCTCCGTAACGACTACCAGTTTGGCTATCAACGAATTGCCCTACCATCTTTGTGTAAATTGGGCCAGGTCATTAATACTCAAATAATTATTTTCGTCTTTTTCTTGGTCTTGCTAAAGGTGCTCTTGTATGCTCGAGAAGCATACAGTGATCTATTTCTCAGAGTCTTAGATGTTTAACTTAAGTACACATGTACTTATAACTAAGTGAGTAAGCGATAGAAAAACCTGACAAGTGTTTTTCATAATCATCACCTACAGAGTTCGTAATATATATATATATATATATATATATATATATATGGTCAGCATCGCATCGCAGTTACCTGAGTTAGAAAGCTTCCAGTAACCAACTGAAAAACGCGCATACATTTTTTTTCGAGGAGTCGGAGGGCCGACATTAACCGCGTGATATTAAGGACATTAAGCATGGCAATCTCGCTCGAATCGCAGAATCGTCACCATCAACAGCAGCATTGTTTAGATGAACGTGCCGTCATGTTTCTGGTCCTGCAGTGTGTAGTATCAAAGTGACAAGGTTTTGCGTCCCACAAAAGGGTTCCACATAGACTGCGACACGAAGATATGTGATAACATTTCCGGATGAACGACTCTCTCTTTCTTCGGCTGACGGCCTATTACTTTTTGTTGCGCGATCACTGGGTAGTGTTATTGTACGTGATGCTGTGGTTATTGTTTTCATTGTAACGGTTGTCGTTGCCTCTGCGTTTGTGGCTGGCTTTGGAAGATAGATAGACAGACCATTCTGGTAGAGAAGGGCCAGATCCACAGTCTGGTCTTCTTGACAGTTGTCCTCTTTGTCCGTTGCAATTTTGTAGTTTCGTTGTTATTATTGTTGCTGCTGCTGGCCCTGCTTTATATTCGTGGATTTCTTGCCGTTCACGTTGTTTCCTTCTGAGCAGTACTAAAAGTAAGTTTTCGTTGTTGTGGAAGTGGTAGGTCGCTATTGCTCTTAGTGTCATAATTACTCACCATAGATGTTGTTGTTGCTGCTGCTGCTGTTGCTGTTGTTGTTGTTATTGTTGTTGTTTTAGTTGTGATCTTATTATCGTCACTATCGTGGTCGTAATTATTGCCTGTGCCAATATGGCGGTTTTTGTCGTCTTCGTTTTCATCGCTAGTATCATTGTTGTTGTTGGTTGTCGTCGTTGTCGTCATCGCCATTTCAGCATCATCAATGTCTTCGTCATAACTATTGTTGTTGTTGCTGTTGTTGCTATTGTTCTTGTTGCTGTTATTGTTGTTGCTTTGTTTTTTTTTTGCTGTAGCTGGTGGTGATGGTAGTGGTGGTATTGATGTTGCAATGACTTTTATCGTTCGTCTTGTTGTGCTTTATTATTGAGTCGACGCCACATTCATTGTTACTGTGGTATTGTATAGACACGCGCTCCCTTACTTGTTTGTTGGCTGTGCCGTCCGTATTGGGATCTCAAAGATATACATGCCTGTGTATGTGCACGCTTTCTAACAGGGTTAGCGAAACAGACGAAGCTGGAACAGCTTATCCTTAGCAGTGTATCCCCCCCCCCCCCCGCGCCGTCTCCCGCCGTCCCCTTTTCCATCTCGTTGTTCGGCTCACAACAAGGTATCTAGTGTGGATCTAAAGCGTACGTCGTTTATTGTTGACTGGCCATTCAGTGACTTCAACTACCCCAGGACGTTTATACATTTATATATACGTCCTGGGGTAGTTGAATACATATATATATATATATATATACTTTAGGATGAAACCATACAGCTCGTTCGATAAAAGTGCATGCACACTTGTTTATAAGGCCATCGTTGAAATCAGCTAGCGCCGTGTTGCCCTCACCGCTACATGAGGTAGCGGCCTTGAGCCGATCAAATATATGTACCGCTACGAAATGCCAGTTCACGTCAATTGGCTTTCTTGCTGTTGTTGTTGTTGTTGCTGTTGTTGTTGTCGTTTACAGTGTTTCCCGATGCTGCTGCTGTTGTTGTTGTAGTTGTCGTTATTGTTACTGGAACCGTATGACGCAGATTATGCTGGACACGGTGCGTGAACAACAGAAGAACGGGACAAGGAGGAAGAAGCGAAACACGATGACTCTAATAACAATAACTGCAGCATCAACAACAACGGCGACAACAACAACAACAACGTCATCATCAACAACATCAACATCAAGATCACCTTCAGCACGCTCCGGCTCTGTGTGTCCAAAGAATGAATGAATCTCAACGAGATAGAAGAATACAACGCGGAGGAGAAAAACAAGATGTCAATCGGCGCACAAACAGCCGCAGCGGCAACAAACACCAGTAAGAATGCTTAAATGACATTAAATAGATACGCACACACAAAGACTGAAAGAGACTGAAAAGAAAAATCTGACTAAAGGAGCAGAAGAAGAAGAGCTCGGCGTGCGCGAGGCCAGCAGACAAGACGCCTGCCAAGAATCGTCAACAAGGTCTCCCACCGGGGTAGCCGCAAAGCTGCTTCGCGTTGTTGTTGTTGGTGCTGCTGCTGCTGTTGTTGTTGTTGTTGTTGTTGTTGTTGTTGTTGTTGGTGTTGTTGTTGTCGTCGATATCGTTGTCGCGTTTACCGCTGTGGTTGTTCGTACGTTTGTTGTTACTGTAATCGTTGTTGTCATCGCTGGTGTTGCTGTACGTTCTGTTACTGTTGTCGATGCTGTTGTTGCTGTTGTTGTTCTTGGCGCTCCTTCTGTGGTACACAATTACCATGTTTAAACAAAAAGCGGTAGAAAAAATGAGAATTGTTGCTGTTAACGTCGGTCGCCAATCTACCGACGGCCATCTATGTAGCTTAACGAAGGAAACATACAAAACTGGTGGGAATTGTCACTACAAAACTAAACAAAAACACAAAAACAAGTAGACGTATATATATATATATATATATATATATATATATATTGCGTGGCCTTGGTAGCAAACGGATCCAACTGCTGCTGCTGGTGCTGTTGGTGCTACCAGCATGCTAGTGCAGCAGCAGCTACAGATTGTCCTGCCAAATTATTGGACGTTTCGTTTGCGGCAGTCAAAAAATAACTGGATTTGCCGACAATTCCAGACATTCCAGACCATCTGTGGGGCGCCTTTATCTTCGTGCGCCGTCCTACGCCGACGATGATTTAGCTTGACGATTTGCTCCTGGTCGCTGTCTATGTCGTCGTTCTTTGAGGGAACGAATTAATATTTTACATTTTCTTTTAAGTGGCAAGAGGTGCAGTCCAGTAGCAGCAGAGAGGGCGCGCAGGCCGCAGTGCATCAGAACATGCATAAACGTGTGTATTTGTTGTTGCTGTTGTTGTTGTTGTTGTTGTTGGTGGTGGTGGTGGTGGTGGTAGTGGTGCTGAGAACAACAACAATAACAGTTATTGTTGGTGCCGTTATTGCCGATATGCGTGTCCGGATTTTCTGGAACTGCTCTAAGATGCCCTGACAGACCTCGTCAGGTAACCGCGATAAAGGAGGAATGAGTTGATTGAGTTGGCTCCGAACGGAAGCCGTTTGTTCATCGTCATCGCGAGACGTCGTCCGTCACTGTTGTTGAAGAAGAACGCCAGTCAGGTCCACGTTTTGTAAAGGAAGCGTGATTTAATCGAAGATTCTCCGTTGTTCTGTCGTAGCTGCGGACGTACGAAGCGTCTAGCTGTGCCATTATTGTCGGCACGGGACGCTTTTAAATCCGCTGTGCGTCTTTGCCAACAACAACAACCACAACATCAGCAGCAACAACAACAACAAAATCAGCAACAACAACGGCTTGTGGTTGAATGCCACATCCTGCATTAGGAACAACAACAGCAGCAGCAGCAAAACACGCTGACCATTATCAGTTAGCGTTTATGTGGTAGCTGGACCGCTGTACTAAACGAGTAATCGGGTAGACGAAGACATGACAAAACGACATTTGCGGTGCGAGCGGCCCAAGTTGCTAGATAGAACACGCAGATGCAGAGAAAGTAGCCATACAAGACGATATGCGGCAGGCAGCAATGACGAATCAGCAGCAATAATAGCGACGCCAGTCATTGACTCACGCTACCAGCAGCCGGAAAACAGCAGCCGTTTCCAGAAGGAGACGCATCTGGAATCTGTTGGCAATTTGCCTCTGCATCTCCTCTGCTCGCCTACATCACCATTACCAGTACTACTGTATCTAAAATATGATTATATCTTATTTAATCGTACTGTACATATCTAAAAGTAATATATATATATATATATATATATGCATACATTGTTGGATATTTCTGTGCTATCGTACACGGCCTAACGGCTTTACGATCATTACATTGTAAATACACAACGAGAAAATCATGATAAAACTTTTCGCACTTTAAACTTCAAAAACAAAATGACAGAACGACATGATGATGATGATGATGAATGAAATGACCACGACCCCCAACCGGCAATAGCTATATTGATTGCACAAGAATTCGATTTCGTCGATGATCCTTCGATGAAAGGAGTTTGTCTTGCACCAGCTCAGTAGGCACCCCCGTGGCGATCGCGGCCATAGTCACGATCATCGCCATCGCCACGAGCAAGTTGTTGAGACATCTGCGTTCCCCTGCCCTGGTTGACCATAGACCTGTCTACGGTCCAGCAACATTATTCGTACCTGCTGAGCGCACAAACTAGTTGTGATATCAACTGAAGAGTGGTCAGTTTGATTTTAGTGGGGACCTGCGGCGATCATGAAGGAAAGGCGATTTAGTAGTAGTAGCAGCAGAAGTAGTAGTATAGTTCGGGAGTTTGTAGGGGCTATCCCTTCGTCCGTTTGCTGTACGCGCCCGGGCTTTGCATTCGCGCTCTCTCCCACCCTCTACCCGTACTACCAACCATTCTCCATCATATACACACTACCCCCTCTCTCTCCCGCCCCCTCTACCTCTGGGGTCAATTCTTAGTATGTGGGGTGACTGACTTGCTCTTAACAGCTTAACAAACGTTTAACAACAAGTGAGAAGCCTTGCTGTGCTAGTGACACTTACGTCGCTACAATATAAGCTGTTATAGGCTGAAAGTTAACACGTTCACTTACACAGGATTGTAATATAAATTGATTAATAAAAAATCTTTAAGAAGATTGCGCTTTACCCACGCAAGAGAAGTAGGGGTTGAAGTAGCATTAAAACGGTTCTAGCTACACGTTTCGTCTTGAAGTCCTTAGGTGAGAGGCTTTTAGTGGGTATTATGCCAACTACATTGGCGTCAAGTCCCAAACTGTCCTAGTTCAAACTAAAGCAATAACGACATTAGTATTATATTTGGGTTTCTGGGTCCATCCATGTGTGAGCCCAAGGTCCCCTATATGGGAACGACCTCTCCACAGCACATTGCGGATAATGTGCCGGGCAGCAATTGCATCCGCGTATACGGAGGTGAGTAATGTTCGAAAACTTGACCATAGCGACCATAGCGGTTGCACTGTGACTCAAGTCTTAATTAAAAATGTACTAATATACTCTATAAGCTTAAAATTGTCTTTGTATTTCCTTTGTCGTCTAATTGGGTGGACGCTAAGAAGCCTCGAGAATAGAGATCGTTGTAATGAGTCCTATAAATATAAACACGTATATGCTTAACATCTTGTGAATGCACATAACTTGCAAAGTAAATCAAATAAAAATAACGACACTACAACACAATATACTATGGAATAGCTACCCGCCTTTATTGTAAATGATTATTTGTCTCTCCCTCAATACTTGAAGGATACAAAAGGGAAATTAATGGTTGATTTTTTTCAGTTTAAGCCGTTTCAAAAGGGTTCACAAGTTGTCCGCTTCGCAGACTGTTGTTGTAAACTTCATACGCTGTTGATGAGATACCTGGTCCACGCAGGTTCTTACACGCGAATGTTTTATACCTTACAAATGTCTTGGGTCACATTGAATAACGTTCCCTGTGCGCTACTGGAGAAGCTGCATCTAGCACTTTTTAAACGTTCTGCAACTCTACTGCTGTTACTAACACTGACACAACGGTAACAATTGAAAGTTTGTGCTACCTCACTCGCGTTCTACAGAACAGTTTCATTTCGTGTATTCGTGGATCCCCGTCCCGGCGACACGACGCTGACCTGATGGGCCATGATAAAAAAAAAACGACGACACTCGTCGTTCACTCATAGTCAAGTGATTTTCCCAGACTCTCTTCATTCTGGGTTACTTTGAATTGCATTGGCTGACTTGATGCGGGCGGGCACATGTGACATCTGACACACGTACAGAAGCGGCTGCGTTGGAGAGGGAAAATGTCCCCGATGAGTTTGCGCATTGCCGACCGGACTACCGCTAAGAGACGTTAGTCAGCTTCGGAAATTTGACATGTCGGGCTGTTCTTTCCATACGGCGTCCGATAAAGTCGGACGCCGACAATCGAACACGTATCATCATATTGAACGCTAGAACTAAGCCAACTGTCCGCTAACTAGTACTAGTCTAATGCCTGTTTTTCTCCCTCGATTATAGAATGCTCTCTTCATACATCTTGATGTTTCCTTCGTGTGCTCTTCCATAGCTGACAAAGAAGAGAAGTCCGAGCAAATTCCTTACTGAAGACAACAATAGGCGAAATTCGCCAATTTAAATTCAATATGAACGGGAAGTATAGACGGAAAATGCAGAGTCAAAGTTATGTTTATATATATATAGAGAGAGAGAGCGATAGAGAGAAATAGAGAGAGATAAAGAAAGAGAGGCTTGCAATGCATTTACAGGATAAGCGATATTCAGCATGCACACGTCGAGTGCTTGCATGAACACATAATCGCCGGATTTGATTAGAACCGAAGAGTTATTTTTCGAATCTTGTCGGTTGTTATTGTTAGCTTTGTCGTCGTCGTCGTCGTCACCATCTGTGTTACTACCGCTACTTCTGGACCAGTATACCGCCGTTACTGGCATTCTTGCCGTTTGTCGCCCTTGGTTCCGGTGTTATTACTGTGTACTTGTTGCGATCGTCATGGCGAGACGCTGTCTATCGACTCGGGCGCCGCCCGCAGCATAGAAGGGAAGGGAAGATTAGACCATTAAGAAACCATCAGTCGACTATTCTTACGTCGGGTAGGTAGACCAGTACATGTCCCCCATAGACAAACAAACACCTGTATGTCTGTCTGTCTGTCTGACGCGGTGTGTGACTGACGCAAATTATTCCAATTCCACCCTTCGCTTTCTTGTCAGGGCAGAAAGAAAGCATCAAGAGACCAAAAAAAGAACAAGAAGAATAAGAATAGGAAAGTGGAAGAAGAAGAATAATAGACGTTCGGCGGCGGTGGGCCTGTCACCGCCGCTTGCATTGCCGGCTAGCATATATAGACGGCTGCCTGCGTGGCTTCGTCCGCGGGAGCGGCCAAAACTAGGACGAATGAATTCAGACATTGCAGACATTCGGTGTCCACCCGTTGACCCGTTAGGCAGGCGCACGCCGCCAAACAACCAAATCCAAGTTTAGTTAACGTCAGGCAGCAGCAGCCGCAGCTCCACGGCGTTCAAATATGTAGTGAATTTTGATGCGTGTACTAGCTTGCGCAAAGGCGTTTTGCTCCCGTAACGTGGCTATTGCCGCCAATAGGCAAATATATCTATATTATCGAAAATAGATATAGAAAAATAGATAGATAAGAAGGATAGAGAGAAAGGTATAGAAGAGAGAGGAGAGAGAGAGAGAGAGAGAGAGAGGGATAGAAAAATAGATATAGATGAGAGAGAGAATGAGATAGAGAGATAGAAGAAGAGAATATATAGAGAGAAGTAGAGAGAGATAGAGAGGAGAGAGAGAAAGAGAAGATAATAGATAGAAGAATGATAGATGAGAGATATATATGAGGGAGATGATAGTTGATAGATAGAGAGATAGATATATATATTAGATTGATATAGAATAGGATATAGATATATATATATATATATCCTAGATTATATAGACAATAGATGTATATAAATCTTATATATATATATATATATAATATCATCTGGTGTCACCGAGACCCGAATAACTATCCAATTGATGTCGGCGCGTCGTACAAATGGGCGTTTAAAAAATCATGTTTGACGGACGCGGCAGTCGTCCGCTGTCGGTTTCGACGTTGTCGCAGGAAGACAACGTCGAACAACTCTACGGAACTACGTGAGACTGTCAAAGACATTCAGGACGTGGACGTCCGGGCCGTCGTACCCCAATACGATTCCGCCCCGACGACAAGTTCCTTTCGAGGCGGCTGGCCTTTCGTGCGAGTCGTCGCATCCTCTCTATGGTGTGGTACGCTTTCGGAATTTCTTTGGAATTTCGCATTATTATTACTACTACTACTGTTACTATCATTGGTATTATGATTAGCAATCATTTGGCACTATTCGATTTGACGATAGTTTTTGCAGCTATCGTCAATGGATATATATATATATATATATATATATATATATATATATATATATATATATATATATATATATATATAAATATATGCAGGATGTCCGTTTAAGCTCATTTTAGCCAGACTTGAGGGGATTGCAGAGCTCAAAATTAGGTTTATTTAATACTACTACTACTATTATTATCATTGGTATTACGATTAGCAACCACTTGGTACTTTTCGATCTAATTTGACGACAGTTTTTGCAACTATCGTCAACGGATATATATATATATATACATATACATATGCAGGATGTCCGTTTAAACTTATTTTGGCCAGACTGGAGAAGATCGAAGAGCTCACTAAAGTATGATTCTTTAATAGAATGCGGGGCCATGTCTTCTTCAGGAGTGACAGTTAAATTACAAATCTGCTCCAGACACAGACCGTATGCGAGCAACTAACGTCCGCGCGTCTGTTAACGTGGGACTATGGGGACGTCCGACATTTGGGGCTGGTGAAAACGGCCTACGGTCATCAAATCACGATCAAGATGCCAAAATAATCTCCACGAAAAGCGCATCTTCTTGAATGTGTTTATTCTATAAACGTAATGGTAAAATGTTTATGGGTTGAATGTTTAATGATAGCAACGTAAGGCAAACTATAATTTGTACGATGATTCGTTTCTTGATAGCCATCCATGTTCGGTGTCTTTATGATGAACTATAATTTTATTCAGAACACGCTGGTATGTTTAATCTCTTCATTAAACCACGTTCAATTCTTTATTCTATTGCGATTGTAGACTTTGTAATGTACTGTCCAGCCAGTCACATCGGTATGACAAAAGTTTGTGGCTTACATTTCTTATATATAAACATATATATATATATATATATATATATATATATATATATATATATATATATATATATATATATATATATATATATATATAACACTGTTTTATTACTTGGGTGTGCACAAATTAGGTAAGCGGCCATTGGCAACTTGTTTGTCGACAGGACATATGAAATGGTGAAAACCTGCACTACGTGTCGAAGTAGCACGGCTTAGCTTTTCGACTGCGGGAAGGTTTACCTTAAAACCGTCACAGCTTGAGTTCTGTAATAGTTAGGATCTATTGCCAACATTTTACGGTTCGAATTCAGTAGGCTAAATTATTTAGGCATCTGTGTTTTTTAGGACTAAAGTGTCTCCTTCCGATCCTCTGAAATTAGTGTCATCATAGTACAACTTGATTTGTGCACATGAAAAACATATTTGGGGTAGATCGCTTTCAGCCTGTCAAGTTCTTCTATGTCAGAAGGCGACAGACGAGGTAAACCCAGCAGCTACTAATTGGTGCAACCTTCAAGCCAAGTACACGTCTAGCGATTGAGAGTGACAGCTTGTCAGGATCACTAATCGCATAGGTCGTAAGTCGTTTTTCCTGACACGTTCTTGGACGTAGCGTGTATATAAAAAAAAATATATATATATATGTATGTACATGTCGTGCACACAATATATTGCTTCAAGGTGCGGTGTTCGTCTCTCTTGCATCGGTGCATAGAGTGCATCCGTAAATATGTATATATATATATATATATACATCTACGGATGGTATTGGAACGGCATTACGGTGATTCCCTAACCGGTAAGTGCGTGGTAAGTAACGATGCAACGGGCCTCTCACAATCTCTCCGCATGACTGCGCAGGCAGGGAGGGGTCTCCGCAATAAAGAGTTAACTCCTTGGTGGCCGAGTCAACAGCATTCTACGCCGGTCTCTAGGCCAGTTTGGCCGGATATGGACTTGGGGACAGCTCGAAATATTAGGTTGATCCATATGTCCGATTTCGGAACGGCGACTTCGACGTTAACGACCGAGACTGGTCCGGACGGCCTCACCACCAAGAAGATGTTAATGGATTTTGGATGGGATATTCTGCCACATCCTGCGTATAGTCTTGACCTTGCTAGACTATTACTTCGGAAGCCAGGACGCCACCTCCTCAAGGAATGGAATTATGAACGTTGGGCTAAGGTAGTTAAACAAAGTGGGCAATACAGCATTCAATAAAAGTTTTTCGTTGTAACAACATGTATCTTCTAAATGGGTGAAAAATCCGAACGGACTTATGGGTCAACCTCGTAGATCAACGGTACGCGGAGCCTAGCGTTTCACGGCTATTCGGCTATTCAATCTTGACGCATTCCCCCCTCATCCTCCGGTAGAAATGACCTAGGCGAATAGTACGAAGCACTAGAGAAGCGAGACGCCTCCATCGAAGGTTTCGAAAAACTAATGCGCATTTCTCTGAGCCTGAGGAGGTAGAGAAACCCAGGTTTAGTAGGTTTGTGAGTACCAATGTTAGCTAGCCAGTGACGTATGTGCATCATGTATTTACGGAACCTCCTACATTGAAAGAAAAACTCTTTCACACGCTTAGATACAAAATGTGAGTTTCATAGACTAGCATGTTAACTTTAGCCCACTACACGACTCACACGAGGATAAAATACATTTAGAAAAAGTTCCTTCATAGGACGGCGTCTATGTACGGCTGCAAGCAGAATGATTATATGTATATACAAGGGACGTCATATTCCTTCGTCGTTCCATGTCTGTCCCCTACCGTGTGACACCCCAGTAGTGTCTGTTCCAGGGGGTTGTTGTTGCTGCTCCCGTTGTTGCCATCTGTTTCAGGGGGTTGTTGTAGTTGTTGTCGTTGTATAGGGCTCGTCGCCACTGTCGCACTTGACCGTCATCGGCGTGTCAGAACAACACCGCGTTGCAGCGTAGCCTGCGGAATGATAGCGGCGCTACTTCTGCGGTAAACTAGTAGTAGTAGTAGTAGCCAATGTTTGTTACGGGCAGCGAAGCCGCTACTGGCACCGGCATAGGTGCTGTTGGTGCTGCTGCTACTGCAGCGACGCCGACGACGAGAAAAACGAGCGGTTAACGGCGCAAACGACCGTTAAGCTGAGCATCATCGAGACGAGAATGTCATCGTCGTCGTCGTCGTCGTCTCTGTCGTCGTCACCACCTCCATTATGATCATGATCATCATCGTTGTGACGGTTATTGTCGGCTTCGTAGTCTCGGGGGCGACCGTTGTTAAGATGATGCTGTCGTCGTTGCTGCTGCTGCTGGTGCTGCTGCTGCAAGCAAGCAACACCGGTGCAGTCGCAGCTGCAACAGTCGACTACGCTAGACGGGCGACCAGCGATTGACCATCAACCACCTATGGGCCAGCCAGTCGGTATTCATCCATATAACCAGGCAGGCAGGCTGGCAGACGCAAGCAGACAGACAGACAGCTAAACAGGTAGACAGAACCACACCAAGATCCATCGCGATGCGAAAACATGGAGCGGGCGCACCAGCAGCAGAAGCATGAGCTGCACCAGCAGCAGCAACAGCAACAACGACGGCAACAACAACAACAGCGACGGCAACAACAACAACAACAACAACGACAACAACAACAGCAACAACAACAACAACAACAACAGCAGCAACAAACAACATCAACGACGGTAACAACAACAAGAACAACAACACCGACGGCAACAGCAACAGCAACAACAACGGCAACAACAACAACAACAACGACGGCAACAACAACAAGAACAACAACACCGACGGCAACAGCAACAACAAGAACAACAACACCGACGGCAACAGCAACAACAACAACGTTGTTCGTTATGAACCGTTGTTCCGTGGCCAACAGGCAGTTACAGAATGTGGTCGTGGTGGACTTCATCATCATCATCATAATCGGCGTCATCGTAATCAGCATCATGACCATCATCACTATTAGTATCATCATCATCATCAACTTATAGTACATTTCATGGCACACGACGGCCGCGGCGGCGCTGCTGATCTATTATAGTGGTCAGGTAGCTCAATGGTTCTGTCGGACCAGCGGCCACCCCAGCCGTCGCCGTTGTCGTCGTCGTTAACGTCGCCGTTCTCAGCATGACTAACAGGTCGTTGATTCGTTTATTCCTGTGTGTTGTTGTTGTTCCTGTATTGTTGTTTGTTGTTGCTGTTGTTCCTGTATTCCTGTTTGTTGTTGTTGTTGTTGTTGCTGTTGTTCCTGTATTCCTGTGTGTTGTCGTTGTTGTTGTTCCTGTATTGTTGTTTGTTGTTGTTGCTGTTGTTCCTGTATTGTTGTTTGTTGTTGTTGCTGTTGTTACTGTATTGTTGATGCTGTTGTTCCTGTATTCCTGTGTGTTGTTGTTGTTGTTCCTGTATTGTTGTTTGTTGTTGTTGCTGTTGTTCCTGTATTGTTGTTTGTTGTTGTTGCTGTTGTTACTGTATTGTTGTTTGTTGTTGTTGCTGTTGTTACTGTATTGTTGTTTGTTGCAACTTGTTGCTGTTGGTCCTGTTTTGTCGTTTTTTGTTGTTGTTGTTGTTTGTAATTTGTTGTTATTGTTTGTAATTTGTTATTGTTGTTGCTGCTGTTCCTGTGTTGTTGTTTGTAATTTGTTGTTGTTGTTCTTGTTGTTTGTAACTTATTGTTATTGTTGTGCCTGTGTTGTTGTCTGCAATTTGTTGTTGTTGTTGCTCCTGTGTTGTTATTTGTAAGTTATTGTTGTTGTTGTTTATAATTTGTTCTTGTTGCTGTTGCTTCTGCGTTGATGGTCTTAATTTGTTATTGTCGTTCCTGTATTGATGTTGTCAATTTGCTGCGACTGTTGTTATTAATGTTAATAATGCTTGTGTTGTTGTTGTCGTTGTTGTTGTTGTTGTTGTTGTCGTTGTCGTTGTTGTTGTTGTTGTTGTTGTTGTTGTTGTTGTTGTTGTTGTTGTTGTTGTTGTTGTTGTTGTTGTTGTTGTTGTTGTTGTTGTTGTTGTTGTTGTTGTTGTTGTTGTTGTTGTTGTTGTTGTTGTTGTTGTTGTTGTTGTTGTTATTATTATTAAATATAATTATTATTACTATTATTATTGATGGTGCTATTCAATGTGACGTCATGGTTGTGTATCACAACGCGACCGATCGCGCTACTCCGGCTGGCCAACTGGCTTGATCACTATTACTACTGCCGCGACGTCGATGACTACGTAGTACAGGTACGGGTTCTTTACTATCATTGTCGTTGTTGTTTTTGATGATGATGTTGTTAATGTTATTGTTGCTGCTCTTGTTGTTGTTGTTGCTGATCTTGCTGTTGTTGTTGTTGTTGTTGTTGCTGCTCTTGCTGTTGTTGCTGCTTCGGCTGATGCTGTCTGTGGACATCGCTGCATGCCGTTACGTTACGGAGCTAGATTACTGCGGCGCTGCTAACGTTATTATCCTTCCCATGGCCGCGGTGCTAGAACAGCCGACACAGCTAGAGGTAACAACATCATCGCTGCTACTGCTGCTGATGCTGTAACGTTACGCTGCATCATCATGTTGTCTATATATATATATATATATATATATATATATGAAGAAAAAGAGATAACGCGAATACAGGTCCTCGGATTACGTGCGTTAGCGTTTTCCTAACGGTGGATTTACAACCGTCACTGGCGCTGTTTGGTGCTGCTGCTGCCGCTCATAATAATAGTAGTAGTAGCAGTGGCTCTAGTCATCCGACCTCTTCTAGACTCTCGGTGAAGAACAGCAACTTCACGCTATGCAAAAAAGAATATAAACTACAATTCAAATGTGGTTTCCAATTTACGCAAACAGTACCATCCCCCAATGGCGGAGGCGGCGGCTACGACGACGAAGTATGTAGTCGTTTGAACCACTGACTGGAATGTATTACACACATATATACATATATATATATGTTTTTTTTTTTGTTTTTTTTTTTAAATATATATAGCAACCTATTTGTTTGTTAACTAGTTAATTATTTATATGTTGCTATAGATAGCCGTGTTGCCTTATATATATATATATATATATATATATATATACTTTTTTTTTGATAGGCTAAAACCACTTCAAAACAAACTCCATGAAAAACGGCACGTTAAAAACATTGGTCGCACTTATATATATATATATATATATATATATATATATATATATATATAGCGTGTGGTTGTGACAAAACGGCCCAAGTACACCAGCAAAGCGAAAACCTCACTGGAATCTGATCAAGCAGCACGTTGGGAATCGAGCTCGCGTAAGCAAATTATGTTTTATTTTAGACTACCGAAATCGCTAATCGCGACTTATGCATTATCGCCTGACCATAGTTTCGAGTGACTTCTAGTCTGTTACTGTAGCGTTGATGGGTATTGAATCTGCTTTTTCTAATGCTGTCGTTGGGTGTTGCGGCTTTCTTCGCTGTTGGTGTGGTTGTTGTAGTTGTTGCTGCTGCTTTTGTTGTTGCTATTGCTGTTACTGTTGCTGTCTACCTCAAAGGAAAGCTGCTACCGTTTCTCTACGGCTATTTGGCATCGTCCATGTGGTGGCTATTTTTCGCCACTTGTTTCGACCGTTTCACTACTTGATGACTGCCGCCGCCGCCGACGACGACGATAGGGTGGACATAGAAATGGTGACGGCGGCGGTCCACTTTCACCGCTGATGAATTTGCCAACTCAGCGGGATGTCACTGACCCAGCTGGCGGCAACTGGAACAGCAACAACAACGACAACAGCAAATGCAACAGCAACATCAACAATAACAACAACAGCAACACTTGCAACAACATCGACGACGACAACAACGACGACGACGACAACAACAAATCTGAGCCCGTCGTTTCAGAACCGGCTGGTGGTGGCGATTTCAGTTGCCGCTCGTTGGTGATGAACCAGACAGAACACACCACGATTCCGTCTCAACTACGCGTGCGGGCACACGACTCCGCCGTGTTCCGCAGTGTCCTGCAGTAACAGCGCTGCCCCGCTGTCCCTGCCGGCACTGTGCGGCCCTTGAATCGTCGACTCATGATGATAGTGAATATTAAATAATAATAATAATAATAATAATAATCATCATCATCATATTTATGTACATGTCTCACAAGTACTACTATATTAATTATATACTATTTAAACTAATGATCACTGAACATCATCTTGGCGTCGCCTCTCTGTGGGTCCAACGACACCCTCCCTCTCTCTCTGCCGGAGGAACGCGGTCGATCTTGGCTCCGTTGTGACACCCTGTTTATACTAAACAAAGAGTGGTTCATCCAGTAGCGCTCTCTCTGTGGCCATAGTACTGTAGCATGTATGCGGTAGATTGTCGCCAGGCTTATTTAGCATGCGCTATTTTAAAATTCGTGCCTGATTGGACACAGCAGCAACAGCAGCGGCAGTAAGCAAAACGAGCTTGCCGACCGGTGGCGTTGCTGTTTCGGCGGTAGCTGCCGTCGCAGCTGGTGATGTCCATGGCGTGGATTGTCAATCAGGATTTTCAGTTATTCATCCATTCTGGTAGAGTCCAGGTGTGCGTTTATTGAATTCGATTTTTAAAAAAAACACTTCGTACTGCCTTGTTGCAGTATTTATTCGCGCCAGACCTTTTTTTTTTCAATTAAGACATAGGGTTGTTTGGTTCCTCATCGACCGCCGCTGGACTGAAACCGAATGAATAGAACGAACGTCGATTCGCACAATGCTGGACGCGAACCTACCTTCGTCTAACTGCGAATGTAAAAGGCAAACAACTGGACAGCAGCAGCATCAAGGACCCTTCTTGTTTTGCATAACAACTCTCATCAAGCGGTCAACGTAAGCCTGATGTAAGATGCTGAAGAAAAATAGCACACGATGGTGCTGTTGTTGATATCGACAAACTATTGAATTGCTGCAAATGTACAACATCCTTGAAAAGGTCTGTAAAGAAATTTTGATCTGAACAGACGACAGCCGCCCTTGATGAAGCTAAACTTGAATGGCGCTGATAAAAACGAAACAACAGCATGCAACCTGCTGCCAACGAGACACATCGTTTTTTTTTTTGTCATAAGCTGATGTTTCCTGTTGGTCAAACTCCATTAAGCTCCACTTTGCAGATACCCTGAGACCGGTAGGTTTTAGCCTGCATGTGAGTCGGTGCTTGTAAATGCCTAATGAAGCGACTCAAAGCAGATAAAAATGCGGCACTTCACTACCGAAAATTGAGTGAACTGAATACATAATCGCCGACGTGCTTTTCAAGACACCTTGTTAAGTGTCTTCGATATATTAAAAGACAAATTCTACTCTATCATTTAATATATATATATATATATATATATATATATATATAATGGGAACATAGATAATTGCTCATGACGACGACGGTCAACGGCGATAGCATACCGGTCAATTATAGCTGGCCTATAAATCTATTGTTGTGATGCCAGACCAATATATTTAAACTTAATGAAAGAGGGTGGATACTAGGGCAGGATGCGGAGGTTGGAACTGTTCATTAAACTAACGGGTTGGCGCTACCGACGTAAACATTGCTTCATTCGATTGCGAGAGCGATGCAGAGAGAGAGGAGAAAGGGAGAAGGGAGTAAAGTTTAGAAATAAATACAAATTCTCCCTAAAGGAGACGCCCGCCGTAAAGCAAGTTATTGGCAATCAGCTCGTACTAGAGTTACTCGTTACAGCAAGACAGCAATGATAGCAAGAATAGCCAACAACAATAGCTGCAAAAAATAGCAAGACAACAACAACAAAAGCAATATCCTAGTAGCGGGTATTTATAAGACAAGGTTACCGACAAGAACTTACCTTACAGCTGGCTACTCGACTGTCCAAAGACATGATGGGTCAGCCAAAAACATTTGTCAATGAAGTGAGAAGCAGCGCTTAAATGCATTACGTTATTGTCTTCTTCATCATTATTGCTGTGTAAAGTATGTTTGTTGTAACAGTCCTGCCGATATAACAGTGCTAGCGGAGGCAGCAACGTTAGCGTGGCGGGGGCTCGTGTTGTGGTGGTTACCCGGGGGGTATTCCACTGCTCGCTGGCTAACAAGCATTAACTACGCATCGAAGACGCGAAGAAAAAGTCTACAAAAGCGGAAAACTGCCAGGACAACACTCCTGGACCAAACGTTATTCCTTCACGTGTCTTAGATAGTTTGAATCAAAACGATGAGATCGCACCTCACCATATTCGAAAATACCGATTATTTCGTCGTGCACCAGGTCAGTTAGTTATGGTTAAGTGCGGTAAACTGATCGATTTTGTATTTATTTGTCTTTATTAGATCCATACATTTGCGTGTGTGTATCTGTTGTGTCTGTTTGGGGTTTATAGCGCTCACGCTCATCAAAACTCGTTATGAGGCCTCAGTCGAGGAAGTCAATAGAGAAATACCGCAGCTGCGTTTTGAAGCCCGCACACATGACTGAACGTTCGCGTCAGCGATTGGCGCTAGCTGCATTATTGTCTTCGTCATTAAGTATCACAGTGACACGTATTGTGTTTGTTGTTGTTGTTTCTGGGGTTCGTTGCTATAACACAAATAGGGTTACAATTTCTTTAGTTATTTTTTGTTTATTTGTGTATTTACCAACATTCAGTGTTCGTCGTCGCACTAACACTGCAATAAGTTAAATAAAAACAAAGACAAAGACAGGAGACAACTAGCGCTTACAGTGCTGCTCGAGCTTGACGAACAACACTGCTTAACACACGCGAGTAGGCTGGGTTTCCGCAGAAGTATCTTTGTACGTACCTGTCTGTCTAGGGTCGTTGTTATGGTGTAGGAGACAAGCCACGAATCATGTATCGATACAACTAGAACATCAGAGACCGCGAGCTATGGATAGATCGATAGGTGTAAATGCATATACATATATAGCTCATCATAAGGCAGAAGTATAAAGAAGAGAGGGCGAGTAGGGAGAAGCACAAAGGGGAATAGACGCGAACAGGTGAACATCAGTGGCCTAGTTTGCCCAGTTTACTGTTGTTGCTGTAGTCACCAGTGAGCACGCCGCATACGAACGCCATAGGAACAAAAATTAGGCATTAATGCCGTAGCTAGTTGCCGGCGGCTCTGATAGTGTTTTGTTTTTCACCGGTATCGCGAATAGCATCACCGCAGCGCATTCGCACGACCTGCGCACCGACCGGTCACCACAAAATAGCATCGATCCAGCTGGACCATGGACCATCGAGCGAAGGCGTGGTACTTGTGGTCGTGGTGGTGGTTGTGATGGTACTGATGATGACCAAGATGGCATTTTCCAGACAGACAGACAGACAGGCAGACATACAGAGACTGGCGAATGGCTGGAAGGCTGGAAGACAAGCTGGCTGTTTATCTGACATCTACGCTAGACTGGGTTGGGCTGGACTGGACCGGTCGGTCGGTCGTGGCACTTTGGCGAATCTCATTCCATGATGGCGTCGGTTGTGGTACTGAAGACGACAACATCAACAACAACAACAGCAACAATAACAACAACAACAACAACAACAACAGCAATAACAACAACAACTATGATGGCAACGGTAAAGAAAAAGAGCAAGATGACGATGAAGAGGAAGATGAGAATGGGGCGAAGAACACTCGCGACAAGCTCATGAACACAAACACACCCAACCACCATGGCACAATCAGCGAAGCAACAACAGCAGCATTAGTGGCAGCGGCAGCAATAAACGCAGCTAATGTTATGGTCGTCGACTGCAGGAAACTGCGTAAACCCATTAAGGAGCTATGGTTGCACGTCCGTCCGTCAGTCCGTTCGTTAGCTCATTTAGGCCGTTGCTGTTGTTTGTTGTTGTTGTTGCGTTGTTGCTGTTGTTTGTTGTTGTTGTGTTGTTGTTGTTGATGATGTTGTTGTTGTTGTTGGTTGTTGATGTTTTTGTTGTTGTTGTTGTTGGTTGTTGATGTTGTTGCTTTTGTTGTTGTTGTTGTTGTTGTTGATGTTGTTGTCGTTGTTGTTGTTGTTGTTGTTGTTGTTGTTGTGTTGTTGTTTATCGTTTTTGTGTCGCTCGTTTTGTTGTTGCTGTTCTTGCAGTATGTCGGTGTAGATTGCAATATGTGCTGCTATGTGCGCTGCCATTGTCTTATTGAAGCAGCTTGTTGCAGCCATTAGAACATCTGGTCATCGCAAACTTCACGACATGCTGATGGAAGGATCTGAGTGGAGAATGTCGTTTTCTCGTTTGCGGACGTCGTCGTCGTCGTAGGCTGCCCTGGGGCAAAACTCCCGTATTGAGCGTCCCTGATGGCTCGCGTTAAGCATGACGAGGGTACCGAAAGTCCGTTGCCGGCGTAAACGTACATATGCAGCCCACGGAGCAACAATCGGCGGTATCAGTTGTACACCAATTACTGTTTCTAGACTTTAAAACCCCCCTAAAGTCATGCTGAGAAGTTTCAGCAGTAAGGAAAAAAAGATACAGGGTGTCCGGATAATCTCGTCTAAAGACTTTAAAACTTTTTAATCAGGTCGTTTGCAATTCTATGCTATCCTCCGTCCCCTACGGGCTTGACACTCAACTTGAGGTATATCTTCAATGCACGAGGGCCGGACATGTTTAGATATCTAAGGTTTCCCCAACAGTTTTTTGGGGCAGCGTGGCCGCTGGCTCTCAGTGGCACGATTTATCATCTATTCTCAATAAGCATCGCTCAAAGAAAATTCGATCAACAACAGGGATCGAACCGGCAACACCTCGGTAGATGACAACCATAACTAGCGCACTAGTCCCCTAGATCACGCCGCCACTTAATTCCTACTCCTAGAAACGGCTAACGGACCAACGACCGTATGAAATAAGACGGATTACATAAGTAAGTTGACTAGATGGTAAACAGTAGTAGTAGTAGTATTATTGTTATACATTTAGTGTATGTATAGTATATTAGCAGATACTGGTCGGCATCGTAAAGCCGCCTAAGGATGTCTCCAATTCTAAACGAATCTAGGCCACTTAATTGAAGATCAGTTCTACTTTTGCGTTTGCGAGCCCGTGTCTAATCTTCATTCATTAGTGGCCTCTCCGTAATCGTCCAGAATAAAGGTGCTTACGAGGCCGCACCGAAGGTCAACAATCTGGAGTGACAAGCAACGGTGAAAAACTGAATATTTCTGTGCATCGAAATCTAGCAGAGTTTTGCACTTCTATGCCTGAATTTGACTAACCGCTTCCGTAACCTGAACGCCATAGAAGCACTTACTGAAAAGCATTGTGTATGCACACAGATTTATATTTGCAATATATACACAATCTTGATTTCTATTCATAGTTAACACTTCCGCCGATTCTAGCATTTCCGCAATTTGCGGTCCAACTAACATTAGTACAATAAACGTTTGTATTCACCAAATGTTGATAATATATGAATAAAACAGTGAGCATATATATATATATATATATATAATGTCTGCTGTGATCGTAAAGTTTATTACTGGTTGTGATGACTGTATCGGGTAGTCAATTGTCATCTACTATACAACAATCCGGGAGCAAGTTCTATAGCACTAACTAGAACTAAGTACCATTTAACGGCCCCACGGAATATTATCAATTTGAGCCGTCGCATTGTCTTCTTGCTTGCGGAATCCAGTAAAAGAACTCTTTCGTAGCCCAGATAATTTTTACGCGCAAACCATGTTTCCTAGAGTATCCGAGAGTTCTCGTTATAAAAAGCTTTCTGTTAGACTGAGATCATTAAAAAAATATTCGTTGTCAACATTAATGTAAGGCGCCGAGAAAACTCGAAGAAATATCAGATACTATATATACATAAGGCAAAAAAGGGGTCGGTTGCTTTATTGAAATGTCACCAGATATGACTCTTTGCTCTAGTGTTATAGTCAACCTAGCAATTCAAACTAGAACACTTTGCCACGTGTTATTTCTATCACTACGTATTTCTATATTTTTCTGGAGAGAAGAGCGCTTTTGAAATGTGACGACTCGCAAAAGCTGCATAACGGTTCACTTTCTGGCTCTATTGGTGGCCACGTGTGTGTTGGTAACAGTAAGCGGAACAACATATATATATATATATATATATATATATATATATATATATATATATATATATACATATATATACGACCATTCCTAAAATCTGCTTTGATTTAGGACACTTATTACAGGGTCTTCTATTTGACGCGGATAGTTCTAGAATAGGCGCACAATATTTACGCGTCAACATTGTGACTACCTTAGGTTACTTCAATGTGTTGCACCTCTGTTCAGATAGCGACGATATCAGCAATCAAGCCCACACCGCGTCGGGAATCGTTGTCGTTTCGTTAACTTTGCTTCGTGTGTGTAGAAGTATGTACTGCCAAATCTCAATGGCCCGAATCTCGTTCGTGACTCTTTGGGCAACTGATCTACTGCAACAATACGCTTCTCTTTCCCTTGAACCATGCGTTTGACCGTGTTGCATGGTCTTCGTTGTCTTTTAGATTTCGCTCCTTCTGCCCGTAGGGCCCCGCCACGTGGCTCTACGCCAACAACACGGGCGCTTAATTATTATAACTTCGATACGATGTTTAGTTTTCAACACTTACACGTTATCTTTCGAGATTACGTTAGTACTTTCTCTACATTGCGGCTTGGTTTTGTATCATCTGTGTCCTTCCGCGCGCCTCTCAACACAGCGGCTTCATCGAATTGATGTTAACCGCCGAGCTTCAACCGGATTGATACGGTGTCGCTTGTACGTCAAATTTACAATATATATATATATATATATATATATATATATATATATATATGTGTGTGTGTGTTAGGGGGGGACTCGTTAAAGCCAGAAATGTACCAGGGAAGATGAGGCCATGGCCTTGAAAGCCGTTATAAGGTTGCTTGGAAATTCCGGTGGTTACGGCGCCCTGAGCAGACATTGTTGTTGTTGTTGTTCATTCTGTTTTAGCTGGCACTTGGATGCATATTCATAATAAAATGCATAATATTCATGACTGAGTATTGACGACTGATTGACAGCAACGTTGATTGTAACCGTGATTCGGACGATCGCTATCAGCAGCAACAACAACAACAACAGCAGCAACAACAACAGCAGCAGCAGCAGCAGCAGCAACAACAACAACTGCAACATCTATTACCACAAGCCACGATCTACAGCGGTAAAGACGACGTGGTTTCTACGTCACTACGTCTATCAACATAGAGACACACTCACACGCAGACACCAAGCAGCCAGTTGGCCATTTTGGTCGGCGCAATTTCGACAGAATTCGCGCCATCACCGCCATCACAATTTTTTCTCTGTCTCTATTTCTGATCGATTGCCGGCGTGACGCGATCACACAGCATCGGCCAGCTTCTATCCTACGCGGTGCAGCCTGAGATCTCGGTGATGACCACCATCGGCCATCACCTGGCATATTTACGCGACCAATGATCAACCGATCACAAACCGCCACGACCGACCACCAACCGCCATAAGAACATATTGCCAATAAGAAAACGTTTGTTCACCACACAGCTAGCTGGTTGTGCAGCGTATGAGCGTATAATGGTCCACCACACATACATTCAGTCATATGAGTTTAGTTCTGCTGAAAAAAAAGCATGGAGAAGCCGTATCGAGGAAGATCCGAGCTCCAATGACTGCGATATACAAATGCTTCGCATGCCAGAATAGCCGCGATGCTGCAATGCCGCAGCGGCTGCGATATACAATATATATATATATATATATATATATATATATATATATATATATATATATATATATATATATGTATATATATATATATATATATATATAGTTTCTATTTACAATATTAAAAAACAAGTAGTCATTATCAGCACCGTCAAAACGCTCATCATCCTTTTCATCGGAACAGATCGGCGTGGTCGTATGCGTATACACACATTCGTTGTTGAATCCCATGTTTTCCTCCCCCCACTCCGTTTATATAGTACATCCGTTCATAAAACTATATATATATATATGACATTTCAGATACTATTCCGAAATACTGTATCAAATGCGGATATGATAAATTATCGCGAGACGTAGTAAGGTTAAGTTACAAATGTATGTCAGTTCTCGTGTACCTCGTGTAACGTCGTTAACCGAAACACCTTTGATAGTATCTTTGATCAGCCAAACATAATTCGTCATGGAAACCGTTTAACCGTTCTCCATGGACGAATAACGCTGATTGGAAATATTCGTTCATGCTGCTTACTAGTTCCAGAAAATTACACGCCGGAGAATTTTTTTTTGCCGGAGAATATAATGCTTCACAGGCGCACCACGCATAAATCCATGACATTATATGAATGGTGCCGCTTATGAATGTACTAATGAGTGTGAATATATATATATATATATATATATATATATATATATATATACGCATACCGTTGTGATATGTGCAACATGCGCATAATGTATAAGACGGAAAATTAAACGTTCTGTATACGCATCAACAAACTGCTCCTGTTGAATCGCACAGCACAGAATCAAGCAAAACAAACGTAATTGTTTTTTTAACCTAGAAATAATTGTACTCTAGAATGTACTCAAGAACCGATTGCAGTTGTGGTAGGGTGGAATGCAACGCAACGATCGTCTACGTGCAATGACTGGCGGGAGCGCCACTCCGCGGGAGAAGTCCGCATTTCCGCGTGTGGATGATGCGCACACCGCTTCTGGCCGTCCTCTATGCGCTTGCGGTGCGCATCTTTCCACGCTTCCCCCCATTCTTCCATTATTTCATATTTCAGACAGCGCGTCTGCCTGCCGAGAGACAGACCAATAGAAGATCGACTAAGATATCGTTGCATGGCGACCGGCCCGGCGAAAGTACCCAAGACACTGACTTCACACAAACAACAACAACAACAGCGCTATAGCATTGATAACAACTAAGTTAACTATAACAATAGTACTGCGGGGTAATAACGTCACTTCGTGCAAGGTTAACGACAACAGCTCTTTAGTAGCGTTTAGGTACACTTAGGTTGACGTCCACAGCACGAATAGCACACACTGCATTAATAACAACAACGAAGTTGCACAACAACAACAACGATAACAGCAGCCACGCTACTAGCGGGCAACGGATATGTTGGGAAAACATTAAGAACACCAACAGCAAAAACAATAGTTTGACGTCGTAAACAACGCCAAAAGCAGCTACAATGTGCTGGTGAATCCACTGACACAAGCCGCAGGTGCAACAGTAGCAACAACAACTACAACGACAACAATGACGACAACAACGTCGACAACAACAATAACAGGAATACGACGAAGCACAACTAAACTACGCAAAGCACTTATAAACCAACAAAAACCATAGGCGACACCATCCGTGACAGCAATTGCAACAAGAGCAAAATCAATAATCACAACAGCAGCAACAACAGCAGCAGCAGCAACAACAACAGCAGCAGCAACAACAAACATCGCAACAGCTATAACAGCGGCGAAATCAATAATAGCAATAGTAACAAAAATAATCTTGTTTCCGCTCTTAAGGCCAGCAGAACCAGCAGGAAAGAGCGGCAAACATTTTATTAACGATGCTACAAATCGTCCAGTAGCTCTAGCTAAACTAAAGGGACGATTTGTAGGCGGCGACCGTTCGTCGTCGCATTGTTTCATCTTCGATACAACCATCCACTTCTCACACAGGTTTATCGCCAAACAAGACAAAACAAAGAGCTACAAGAACCGCAGCAACATCAGCAACAATAACACAAACTACAACAACAACAACAACAACAACGACAACAACAACTACAAACCTAGCGGAAATGATAGCACAAACGGGAGGACTTTTCGTCATTTATCGACTTTGTAGTCTGCGCCCCGTAAGTGGCACCCGGAAGCACCCTGGCGGCTGCCGGCCTTTGGTGAGACGTGCGTTAACCATGTTTGTAAAAGCATATGCGTGGTTATATTTAAATGTTTCGCCTTGTAAACTACTAGTCTACGTGCGTAGTGAAGTCGCAAGTACCGTTAGACCTGGGAGACTCTTGGCTGGCAATAGTAGTAGTAGTAGTAGTAACTACTACTACTGCTAAATCGTCTAAGTAACTAAATCGTCGAACCCGGTGGCGTGGTGGATTGAGTCTGCGCCTCGCAACCGGAGGAGACACATAGGTGCGCGGGTTCGAGCCCCACGGTTGCACATTTGTATTTATGGGAGTAGTCCGTCTATGAAGCAATGTGAAAAACAGTTCCGTGGACGTTAAATCTTGGCTGAGGGTCAGCCCGAAAACTTTACTTTAGTAGTAGTGACTAAATCGCGTCAAATCGCGCATTAGGCATTTCGCTGAGCAGGAAGTGTGAGGTGCTAGTTAGTTCGAAACTCAATAGACTAGACGACTAGTTGAATTGACAGTTCGACTTAATACGTGTGGCGTAGGTAATAGCATATAGTTGGTCAGCTTTGTTTGAACAGTTATCGGTCAACAGCCGATAATTTAAAGGTTGTCAACATTTGAACGCGCAAAGTATTGCGACTATGTCACATCGGTGCGAGCCATCAGACTTCAGGCCACCCGGCAACTACTGCAGTAAAGGATACAAACAATATCCGCATGTGGGCGTTATCGTGCCACAGGCTTATCGCGAGCGTCGACAGGTGTGCTTCTAGGAGCGTTAAAAACAAATACACAACTTAATACATCCTACAATGCATTTTATTTGCTTGAACGCCCTCTCTCTCTTTCCCTGCGTCTCGTTGTATCATGGCGAACTCCTTTTGGCAGAATCCAGCTTTAATGAAATATTCTCCACCTATATGATTAAAATTATTATCCGGATGATCTGTCATGAGCACAATTGCACTAATGTCAGTTAGCGATAATTAAATGGGCGTTTCGCTAGCTAGAGTGAGCAGTAAATAGATAACGCAGAGTAAAAGATTTCATTCTATACGCGCAAGGGCATGCCGCAGTAGAACTGTTCAGAGTATCAGATTGTACCAAAACTATGCTACAATAAAAATACTGTTAAGTTGTATTGTCTTGCAGTAGCAGCAACAAATTGCCGGCTTTAAACGACTTCACCACTAAAAGTGTCACATGCTTGACCTAAACAAGTAAAGCCCAAAACGTTACTTTGTGGATCTTTTGAACTAGTGTGAAAACTGACGGTGGAAATCACTGGAGTCATGCCAAGTTCTTCCTGAGTTTCCGAGACGTTTCCGTGCGCTTACGTACAGGTGGCGAAAGGTGGTTAACCAAGCCTAGCTACTAGGGGTGCTAAGGCGTCGCGACGTACATTTGTGTATGCATCTTTGGAACATAATGGCGTATTCTAGCCGACATGTGTACACCAAGCACCTTGTGCATAGCCAACAGCACTCACTATTCTTCACGCCTGGGTTTCACCAGCAGACCGAGACAGATCAGTGCACAGTATGCTACCGGTGCAGAGGGGTGCCTGTACACCCCCGACATGGCCCGTAGACTGTCTAGGTTGACTCGACGGGCCGAGTGTGCCGGGGCCGGGTAGAATAAACCGTTCCACGGGTCAAGTGACTGCCATGTCACATTTACCATGTCACAAGTCTACACAAAAGATGCACGTTTTGACGTCTTGACACAACACACTCACTTAGTTGTCTACGTGCACAGACACGAAATAATTTAAATAATCCGAATGAAGTAACGTATGTATAGGAACAGCCTGGTGTTCTATCGTTTGCTAAGCGTACAATAGCAGCAGTGGCTGTACAGACAGGGTTTGGAGGCGGGGATCACGATTGAAGTAGCAGTAGTGGTTGTATTAGTAGTGGCAAGATCTAAAGCAGTGGCAAGATCGGCCATTTGACCACGGTACGGGTCAATAGGACACGAGATCTAAATGTGCAGTGTGCCTCTTGGTCCTTTCATTGTTATTGTCATAATCCGCACATGCAAACAATCCGCGTGCGCGGGGGCCAAATACGCGTCGAGCTTGTAAATCATCGACTATCATCGGCACGGTCTAGAGTCCCCCGACTCGGTTAAGGGCAAGGGCAACGAAGCAACAAGCAGGTAAGCAACTACGAGTGTGACCTTGCACCATTGTTATGTCATCATCGCCCTATTACAAGTAAATGGAACCATTGTAACAGTGATTATTGTTGTTCTAATTATTCTCCTTCTTCTTATACTTCCTCCTCCTCTTCTGTTCCCTCTTCATCTTCTTCTTCTTCGTATTATTATTAGTATTATTATTATTATTATCATCATCATCATCATGACAGCCAATATTGTTTTAGGGTTAGGATTACAACGGCAAATTACTACTACTACTACTAGTAGTACCACTACGAGAACGAGCAAGCATAGAAGAAAGCCGGTAGCCGTGCAACACGCAATTCGTCAATGGCCCCTGCGTGTGTGTAAGCGTGTATACATACTGTATACACGTCTCTGCCACGATGACGATGATGATGCACGATGAACCAGCTCATCGTTGGGTGACTTACTGGCTGGCCGACGGGTCAACCAGCCGCTTGGCGTCATCGAGGTCGTAGCATGGACGCTGTGTCGCTGGCGTATTCTCCATACGGTGGATATTCTATAGTGAAGCCTCAGCTATCACGCTGGCGTACGGGGCGCTGGCGGCCCGGCAGCGGCCGATGGTACTACGCTGCTGCTGCTTTGCTGATGATGACAACTACGCTGCTGCTGATGATGATGAGGATGATGGCGGCAATGGCGATGATGGCTGTGATGTTGACCATGGTGTGTGACCATAGCCGGACGAGAAAGAATCGAGGAGAATTGAAGATTGAGGAGCGCTTACAAAGGCGACACATAGCGACATGGCAACGACCGGTGGCGGCAGCGGGGACGGGGACGACTTCATACCCAGCAGCGGGACGCTGATAATGATGAGCGGGAACCGGCTTACCACCGCCGAGGAGCAGTTTGGCGTGCGCTTCCAGCCGACGGAGCCAGATCGTTGGCGGCGACTGAATTCGTAGATGTTGTCGTTGTTGTTGTTATTGTTGTCGTTGTTGTTGTTATTGTTGTCGTTGTTGTTGTTACTGCTGCTGCTGCTGTTGTTGTTGTTGTTGTTGCCGCAGCCGCTACTGCCGCCGCAACAGCTGCGACCGGGAACCAACGTTGTTGACCCGAAGACCCTATCTTGCAGTTCCCTCCTGTCGGTTTCCCTGCCCTTCATCGTTCGTATATCGTCACGATCATTACTACTTCGTCTCATCTACAACTTCTATTACAAGCAACTGCTGCTGCCGCCGCTGCTGCACCATGCGGTAGGTATACGTTGTCGATATGTTTTGTTCCATTTGCACTAGCTGTTACTACTACGACTACTACAACTACTTCTACTACTACTACTGCAAGAACATACTACGAGAACATTGATTGCCAAGGCGGATGAGAAGCGGCGCCAGACAAACAGGCGGCGACACGCCGGGTTGTGGGGGTCGCCCATCCATCCATCCTTACCTTTCTAGTATCCTGATTATTGCTGCCGTTATGCAACCTCGTTTCCACCTTCCAGCATGCACAATCATCTGCGATGATAAGGGCAGCAACAACAACAACAACAACACCAACAACAAACATACCAACAGCAACAACAACAACAGCAACAACAACAACAGCAACAACAACAACAACAACATCAACAGCAGCAGCAGCAACCACAACAACAACACAAGGTTGTTGTTCTTGCTGTTGCTGCGCGTTATCTCCAAAAACGACGCCGAAGCAGACGTCGGCGACCCCAGCAGCAGCAGAGACAGCGATGACCGCCAAGTGAAGTCGGCGCGCGCGTCGTCTCGACCCTTTGACCCTCTTGGCTGGAACGGCTGGAAAATTTACGCCGTCAGCTGCCGACGCGAACAAATGGATCATCTATGGAACGACCGCCGGACCGAATTGACCGACCGACCGACCGACCAACCAGATCGATGAGAGACGGAGTGACGACAACCAAATACAAAATTATACCAGCCTCTATGACGGCGGTCCATAGCACCACCAGCCACGGCATACACGCGGCATACAGACGAACAAAAGCTACGCCCTACGCGACTGTCTAGCAACAATGACGCTACACAATTACGGGTGTCGTCAGGAGACTTTCGATGGAAACCGACCGGAGGCAGGTAGTAGGCAGTAGAACACATTAAGGATTTCCTACGTAGAGTAAAGATAACAAGAGCTCGGCTTTATCAGACCCTAGCTAAACTAACCGACTAATAGGAATAATAAAAAGTGCAATTATTATTATTATTATTATTATTATTCAACAGCAAAGTACACAGGACACTGCAGTACTGCCGTCACCGAGTCCATGTCCAGACGTGCGTTTCCGGAAGCGCGACAGCCAGCTGCTGAAGGCGGTGCATTTATAGTCCGAGGTCCAACAATACAGCGACGCTGTGTGCTAAATGCATGAGTGTGTTCTTCAAACGTCGAACAAACTTTGGGAACGGATCCGAACGGATTTTTATTCATGGATACTTTTCATCCAGATAGCTACATCTAGCAGCGTCTATTGCTGATGCTTTGACGACTTGGCTGAGGTCGAACGGAAGCGGAAAACAATCAAACAAAAATTGAAGATAGAGGAAAATCCACCGGCCCAGATAAATATTTTTCATTATGAATGATAAAATGATTATTGTACCTTTTTTGTGGCCAATTAGTCTTCCCGCTAAGTCTAGCCTCAAAGAGTGGCAATATTTAACCATACGTATAGATCGTACCAATATATTTATTGAAAATAGCAAATCATTTTTCGTTTTACTTTGGTACTTGAGGCCTACGATTATGAATTTCAAGTGAACAAATACGATTGCGAGCAAGTTAAGTAACCCCAACTAAAAACAATGAAAAGTTAAAGATGCGTGTGTGTAATTGTATTACCGTCACGGTTAAAACTACCTCTCTTAATGCTAGCTGTTAGCGATTTATAAAGCTCAGAATATCGAGAATAACATCCCAGATAAACCAAAATTGTATTGGATGTCTGTTGGGTTGCCAAAACAAATCAAATTGAGGACGAGGTGTAGATACCCAGTGACAGCAAAAAAAAACCACACGCTGGCATTTTAACATTAAATTTTCATTTAATTACCTCCATTGAGACCGCTACACAAGAGACCGATTACTGGTCTCAATAACTACACAACACGTTCGATGGGGCACATTTTAAAAAAACACACGAAACGCCCTTTGTACATTACTGGATTAAGGGTATGCCCTACCTATCTGGTAAGGAGTATTTAAACCTACTAAAGCTCAGGATAAACGCACTACCAACGCGTGCCAGATTGGCCAGGAGACGCCCGGGCTACAACAAACGTTGTAGGCACGGGTGTCATGCGCCTGAGACGTTGGCTCATGTCGCTCAGATGTGCGATACAACACACAAACAAACCATAACGAGACATGACGACGTCTGTGATCGCGTAGCGCGTCTTCTCCGCGAAAGGGGTCATGAGGTGCTTCGTGAGCGAGTATTCCGTCGACCGGGCGCACCGGGTCTAAAGCCCGACCTCGTAATAACAACACCTACCGAGGTCTAGTTTTTAGATGCTGAGGTTTGCGGCCCGAACCGGGACCTGGCAAAAGCGCGGCAAGACAAGATCACCAAATATGACGTCGAGTTCCTAAGAGCGGCGCTCCCCGACCCGCAAAAACCTCGCAGATTCGGATCCATCACTATCTCTATGAGTGGTGTATGGGACTCCGAATCTGCGAGGACGCTCTTGGGGCTCGGCGTCACGAAGAGGAATCTTATGGATCTCACCGTTTTAACTTTGCAAGGAACCGGGTCCATAAGAGCGGGGGCTACCATCAAGCAAGGACACGGACAACTGATTCTTAACTTCACGTGACACCTTTTTACCACCATTTTTATTAAGGCGAGCACTGCCGAGTGTGCAAACGTATTGTAAATTATTAATAAATCATCACAATATTTTCTATATATATATATATATATATATATATAGGTACGTATGTATGTGTGTATAGGTATGCAACTCTGTACATGTATCTGTATACAACGAAAACGTTTTATGTACGTTTCGTATGCTTTTCCATAAACTAAGCCGCCATCGTCCTGATTATGTGTTCGCTTCTGCGCTTCACTTCAGGCTAGAAGGTGAAACGCGGCCGTGCCGATTTCTGTGAAATTCTGTACTGATCCGCATGCGGGCGTATATCAGCTATCGGCCGCGATTGGCGCATGGTCTGCTCTGGCCATGTGCATGACGGGCTCCGTATAGTAAAAACAGTTGCTGGCACGTCAGACGTCGAGCCATCTGTATACGTCGGCAGTACCTTGCCGGCATGACCTTGTCCGATTTAACAAGGCGAGAATCTTCGCGCGTGGGGACATTCTGGGGGCTGGGGAGGGGGGGGTCGTTACCTTGTACGTTGGGGGGGGGGGGGGTGCAGGTGTTTAAGACATTCGGTTGCTCGGTTGCTGTCTGCGGAAGAAGCTGCGAACTGGCTTGGCGATTGGTTGGGGGTTCGCTTTGCGAGACCTAGATGCCGAACAAAACGAACGTATTCATTCGCCTATGCGCAATGTGAAGTAGTATGTGACGGTTCAGAAGTGCTGCGGCCTGGATAGCCGGCCACCGTGCCACGCTGCAGCTTCATCTCCGTCAGCTGTGAAAGAGCTCTTCTGCAGTCTTCGGTCAGTGTAACTGTTTTGCTGTCTCTCGCACGCACGCACGCAAGCACATTTTAACGTCATAGCTGCATCTTGAATTTTCCGCTCGAGGTGCTGCTTCGAGCAATGCGCTCACCGTCGCTATAGAAAAAAGCTCGGACAATATTGTCCCGCAGCGTGTCGTGTTAGCCATATTGTCCAACATAGTGGACGTGCTCAATGAGCAATGGTAATCCACTTTGCAAAACAACTCACTGAACACCGACGATCGACAACATCATGAAAAATGTCAGCTCGTAGCCATCCGTACTGCTGTTGCGTATACAGCAACGGAAGTACGTCTAATAAAATTTCGAACGAGAATCAATACTTTCTTGTCAATACTGGTCACGATGCGATCATGCGATCGTGTAACAATCAATTGGGCATCGGACGCGCCAGCCGACATAATGGCACCTTGTATACACCCTATTGGTGTATACACCAGGTGCCATTATATCGGCTGACCGTAGAAATAAAGACGTTGACGTCGTTATTTCTACGGGTCGAGACATCCAGGGATTCGATGCGAGCGTCTTTACAAGAATAACCTGAACATATAGCATTGCAGTCAGCGATTTGTACTTAAATGTCGCTAATGCACGTACAAGCGCCGCCGGCAGATGGCACTTTTAGACGAAATATACCACCTGTGTTGGCTAGAACTGGCTTTGGTTTGTCAGCCTATCGGTGCCAGTTGAGAGCTAAGCGTGCAACATTACCTTTTCTTTTTTTTCTTGTTACTTTGGTACGGTAAAATATATTACGCCGATATACGGGAGGGACAGGGACAATACACGATAAAGTGATATCCAAACGAACTGCTATGCAGTAATTTAAGCGCTTCTCACATAGCAAGTTCTAGCTATACACATTAACTCATGAAACATTTAAAACGAACCCTAGTCATATCCATGTATTCACTATGACTGTTACAGCTAAAGAGAGGTTCAGTACACACGTTTTAGAGGGACAATGTCGCTCCATTTGTATTCTTAATAAATTCAAATGTATATATATATATATATATATATATATTCAAGAGTTGAAAAATAAAGCATAGGAGGATACACTAGCGACATCTAAATGTATATATTTATATACATGCATACGTGTATATGTTTCGCCTTAATTAAGAGTTGGGCTTATTCAATAAAGATCTTTTTTCACTTAGCAGGACTAGGCCATGGCATAGGATAATTTATCTGCAAGGAAGATAACTATCGCTATTTCCAATACTTGCTTAATTTCATACTGGATCTTACGCTGGCTGGTAAGTCATATCTGATATGGAGATAAGCATGCACCTAAAAGGTCAACTCTGTTGATTGAGTTCCCTATAAGTGACTGTCGAATCTGCGGCCGCAGCTCCAAGTTAATAAATAAGCTCTACAAAAACTATACTATGTCTTTTTTTTCACAGAAACGAGGCCCGTTTACCTTCTCTGAATATAAAACGATACGAGCAAAGATTGACAAGAATTTCCCTCTAACATACGAGTACGTATGTCTTTCTGACCGATGTCAGTGTGTTTGCTCATCTGGGTTGGTACGATACGACGTGCTACTTCCAGCATCATACGACAAACACAATAGCATGGTCGACACATTTAGTTTTCACACTGGGTCTGTATTGATTGAAGTAAACATGCGCCTAGGCATCACATCTGATAACATCTGAAACTTCGTTTGCTGCAAAGTGCATTAACATTGCGTCTATCGCAAGTTCGTCTCAGCAAGGGGCGCATTACAATACGCGGTGTTACTGCTATAGCAATCAATCGTAGGTGTGTTTATTCGTATGTTTGCGTACGTTTACCTGCATGTACGCCAGCCGACATCGTGTTCGTTTTAATTCGTTCGCTCGCAGCGGCAATAACAGCTAGGTTAACAAGAATAGCAGTATGCTAATACCAACAAAAATAACAACAACAACAACAACAACAACGTTAACAGTCAAAACAGCAACAACAACAACAACAACAACTATAGCAGCGAAAATGTTGGCAACAGCAGCAACGACAACAACAACTGTAGCAGCAACAAAAACGTTAGCAACAGCAGCAACAATGCTAACAACGTCAGCAAGTTCAAGAACAACAATAACAAAAGCAGTGGCCGCAGCAATAACAACAACAACGTTTGCAACAACAGCAGTGACAACAACAGCGACAGCAACAACAGCGACAACAACAGCAACAACAGCGACAACAACAGCAGCGACAACAACAGCAACAACAACAACAACAGCTACAGCAGCGACAACAGCAACAACAACAACAACAGCGTCCTCTTCGCCTAACGGAACCAGTGGCAGACGGTCACCATCCTCCGTCTCGGCCGGCATCGTCGTCGTCGTCGTCGTTGTCGTCGTTGAAGTAGCAACAACCCAAACAGCGGGACAGCGGGAGAGTCGGTATTTAGGTGACGTCGCGACCCCGGAGCGGAGGATTTCAGCGGGCGATGGCGATGGCAGTGGCGCCGGCAGCAGCAGCAGCAGCAGCAGCAGCATAAACAGCCAACCAGCCAGCAGCTGGCAGCTGTCAGTAGCGGCCGTAGCACTAGTTGTACTAGTGAGTGGTTAACTGGTGGTGGCCCAGTGCTGTCGCTGCCATCACAGAACGCCATCGTCGTCTCGGCGCGACGCAGACGATCGACGTCCGCTCGCGCTCGTGTTTCGTTCGGCTGGCTGGCTGGCTTACGGGCAGTGGCGCGGCGACTTCACCACGACGACGACGAGAAAAAAAGCTTCACCGGCCGCCGGCTTCTTGACGCGACTGGCGGCAGAATCGCCGGCCTCAATGGCGGTCGAAGTAGTCAACAGACAGACAGACAGACAGACGGACAGACAGGCCAGCAGACAGTCTGACAGGTAGACGACAGATCAACCAACCAGGCCAGCCAAATTAGCCAGAGAGCGAGAGAGAGAGAGAAAGAAGGAAAGACAGACAGAGAGATAGACAGGGAAAGGAATACGGAGAAAGAGCGAGAGGAAGAGGGTAGAGCGGGGAGGTAGAGTAGGGGGAGTAGAAAGAAAGAGGGGGTAGCGAGAGAGGGGGTAGCGAGAGAGGGGGTAGCGAGAGAAGGGGTAGAGAGAGAGGGGGTAGAGAGATGGGGGTAGAGCTAGAGAGACAGTATGTGCAAGTGAGAGTACGAGGAAGAGAGGCAGCCCCCTATTCATCTGACCGCGTCTTCTCTCAGTCATCTTACCACCCATTCATTCGTCCATTTATCCATCTTTCCATGCATGCACGCTTGGCGACCGCTGCCGACTTCATCGGCTGGTCTTCGTCATTATTCGTTTTCGGCTTCCTGCAGCAGCAGCAGCAGCAGCAGCAACACTATCCGGCGGCCGGTGGATGATGATCATGACGACGACGACCACAACGACAACAACGACGACGACGACGACGACGAAAAATGACAGACACCGGCTGGAAAAGTGCGAGGAAAAAAGGGCGCACGACATTCCGCCCGCCCGTCAGCGTCTTCTGCCATCGTCGTCATCATCGTCATCGTCGTCGTCGTCGTCGTCGCCTCCGCCACCATCATGATCGCAAACCGGCTCGGCGGCGGCGGCCGGCAGGCAGGCGGTTGTCAACCTGACACGGCCAACAGAATTCGCCACCGCGTCGTGGTGTCGTGGAACTTCTGGCGTCGCGCTTCTCCGAACGCGGCTGCAGGTTGCGGCACTATTGCCGCACGCACGCCATCACGCAGGCCTACAGGCAGACACGCTGACACGCACTGCGACGGTGGCCCTCTCAGCGGTCGGTCCACGGAACTCTCCGGTCTGCCGGCTTCCTCCTCCGCTGGGAGGATGATGTCGATGTCGTCAGCAAAAACGTCGACATCGATAACAACAACAACAATATCGACATCGATAACAACATCGACATCGACAACAGCATCGACATCAGCATCGACATCAATAACAACGACAGTAACAACAACATCGTCATTAATAGCAACGACACTAACAACACCAGAAGCAATAACAACAACATCGACAACAACAACATTAGCAACATCGATAACAACAATAACAACAACAACATTAGCAACATCGACAACAACAATAACAACAACAACACAACAACAACAACAACAACAACATCGACAACAACAATAACAACAACAAAAACAACAACACAACAACAACAACATCGACAACAACAATAACAACAACAACAACAACAATAACAACAACAACAACAACAACAACAACAACAACAACAACAACACAACAACAACATGGCTAGAATCAATTGATACTGGTGTTCCTGGTATTTGTAGTAGTATGGTAGTGAAGTAGGAATTGTTGCTGCTGCTGGTGTTGTTGTTTTTGTTGTTGTTGGTGGTGGTGTTGCCGTTGTGGCCATCGTACTGGTAGTAGTAGTAAGCGTCTGTAACAGTGGCAGCAATTGTCAGCCGAACCGTTAAAGTCGCGGAAGACGAGAAAGAAGAACAGAAAGGAGGCGACGGCGGAGAAACGAGGGAACAAAAAGAAGGAGGTCGCGAATTGTAGAGAAAACACAATAAAACACAACAACAACGGAACAATACCGGCAACAACAACAAAACGACAACAACAACAACAACAACAACAACGACAAAAAACAACATCGACAACAAAACAAAAACAACAACAACAACACAACAAAACAACAACACAACAACAACAACAACAACAACAACAAACAACAACAACAACACATTGACAAACCACAACTATGCTATGATAAGATAGCAGCTTTACCGCTACGGGCGCCGGTAGTGGGGCTGCGGCGGCGGCAACAACAACAACAGCAGTTGTTACCAATGCAAGATCACCACCGATTAACGGCATTCGTACGATGATACTGCACGGCCAGCAACAACGCTACAAGGTCGCACCTCAGTCGCTCTACCTCACTCCACGACGACGACGACGACGACGACGACTGTAATGGTGGCGATGAATGAGTGAGGAATTCGACCGGTCGGCCAACCCTGATCTTCGTTGCATCCTGTTGCTTGTGTTGTTATATTTTGCTGCGGCGGCGGTGGAGGCGGCGGCGGCGGCAGAGACGCGGCCGCCATCATTACCATCGACGCGTTGGGTTTTTCGACGTCGACTTTTTCTCTGCGTTTTCCCCGTTTTCTGCGGGTGATGATGGCGACAATGATGTTGGTAGTGGTGGTGCTAGTGGTGGTTGGGTGGTGCTACTTTTGGGTCTTCTAGCACCTTCTGCGTCGTTGCTTTCACGTCGTGGAAGAAACGAGGCACGCCAAAGACGTGAATGAACTACAGCCACGAACCGCAGCAACTTCGTCGTCTATGCTTGTCGTTCCTCGCGCTCGCTTCTTGGTTTGCAGCTGACACAGCTATTTGGCCGACAGCTTGACAGCACCATAAGCGGGTCGTCGACTCGTGAGACTAGTTTGGCTGTGACCAATTACAGTGATCATTATCATCACCATCACCGTTATCATCGTGATTTTCTTCTTCTTCTTCTTCTTCTTCTTCTTCTTTATTACTGTTTTACTTATAATTAAAATGAATTTGATTTGCACTATCTCTTTTCATCTCCATATTCGTACTCTGTACCATACCATATCTCGCCTCTCTTTTCATCTTTAGATATACGGCATGGTCCATCTCCTTCTATATATATATATATATATATATATATATATATATTTATATATATGATCTCCCAGAATTCGTCTAACAGACTTTGGGGTCCAGTAAAACTCGACGAATATTTATTTCCAATGGAACAAGAGGCCGGAAATGTCTTCTTTAAGAGTGAGAGCGAAATAACCAACAATGGTTGTATCAAGCTTTTTATTCCGTCATATCGTCACTAAATCTACGATTGCAAGAGCCGTAGTCAAACCAGAAGAAATGTTGAATTGAAAACAATGCTCAAAAAATGAATTTCTGTGCAATTCTTATGTTTTGGCTTTCCTGCTCAATAACCCTTTTTCAGAAGACATTTCTGTCTCCTTGTTCCATTGGAAAAAAATATCTTTTCGCCGAGTTGTACTAAATCTCAAAGTTTGTTGAACGAATTCTGGGAGACTCTGTATGTATGTATATATATATATATATATATGCGGTGCACAACTCATATCCCTCGTGAAAGGCGGCATTAAACAAACCAAGTAGTAAAAACCGTGCACTATGTATTTAGTGTACACGTGGCGACTGCCACATGTAGGACCAGACTAAAGATGCAAGACATTGAAAACGTCGAAACCCCTGTTCGTCTCCCATTCCAAAATAAAACATTCGTAAGGTTACTGTACGCGGCATCTTCAGCCTTAGTCGGATTATTTTGGTAGCTGGTGGACAGCCTGACATGAGACGCAAAGCGACGCCTTGCTCGAATAGACCAACAAAGCACTCGCTTCATATAAAGTAAAAAACACTTAGTAAGCTGATCAAAATTCGCCACTGTTAGGTCGTTCTACATCCTTCCAAGACATAAAACCCCGCAACAACCTTAAGCACGAAGAACCTCATTGCTGAGAAAACGGACAGTCTTCGGACGTTGCCTGCTTCCCTGTAAAGAAAAACAAGTGTCCGTCACTATATACTGTATACTGGTTCATTTATATGCGCTGTGAGCGTCGTTCCTGTGTAATCAACTCGAAGGCCAAGATACTGGAAAGAGTTCATAAACTCCAATGGTTGGCCGCAGAAACGTATAACGTCTCTAGTAGCTAATTGACCCCTCCGCCTGAATCTCATGGCGTTTGCCTTCCTAGTGTTTTTA
Source organism: Dermanyssus gallinae (assembly GCA_003439945.1). Taxonomy (NCBI): domain Eukaryota; kingdom Metazoa; phylum Arthropoda; class Arachnida; order Mesostigmata; family Dermanyssidae; genus Dermanyssus; species Dermanyssus gallinae. The sequence goes on along the minus strand of QVRM01004033.1, from coordinate 22,233 downwards.
TCCGGAAGCTTACTTGTTAGCAGTGTTAAGATAGAGCTCCGTTTCAACACTGCTGTTCGTAGTAAATAATGGTATACGTGCACACACGTAAAGATGTGCAACCGACAACACAAACGTTTCAAAAGTTCCCACGCAACTTGATAAAGTTGTCACAAATGTATCCTATTATTTTTGGCTGGGAGCCAAAGCGTTGCGCTAATGACACATCTTCACACACAGGCAATAGGTGCACGTTGTAACGTAACAAATAAAATGCTTTCGAATTACATGGATGCCTCTAACACACGCGTATATATATATAAATATATATATATATATATATATATATATATATATATATATATATATATATATATATATATACGTAGGGTATTTGGGCGAAAGTCCTGCAACTTCTTGCTTTTCATGAGCATGTGTCACGCACGCAGCAACATTCTAAAACCGCCGTAAAAGTATCTACGTTGCAATAAATTCAGCAGCTGTTGAGCCAAGCTCATATATATATATATATATATATATATTAACGTGCTTTTTATAGTGAGTGTTAGCGGGACCCCAAGCGGACCGCTACTTTGTTTAGCCAAGACAGCCACCGGGTATGAGCAGCGTTACCTCGCCAGCACGGCCGCCACGGGCGTCCCCCTAACGAAATCATACGTCGTCGTCGTTGTCGTCGTCTTTCATTTAGACTAGTAGTGATTATTATGTCATTAGAGCAATTAATTCCTTGTGTGGGGGGTATGCAGTAGGAGGCGGTATGCAGTGCCAATGATCGCTCGCTGGCCATTAAATTAGCGCCAGCGGCGGGGTAAACGGGGGTTCGTTAGTTGAGGTCGCGACCACGCAACGTATTGTCCTCCCTGTCGGCATCGACGAACTATGTGGCGGCGGCGGCGGCAACGGCGGTGACCAAAATGGCCAACTTCCCCGAGCGTTTGATTGTGCACCTATCGCACTGAGCTGTGCAGGCGGCCAACAGTCAGGCGGACAACCATCCACCACTAGATATGAAAAGCGCCGCAGAAGTTTCAGTTTATGATTATTATTATTATTATTATTATTATTATTATTATTATTATTTTAAATAAACGTATATATAAAAATATTATTAAAACTGAGGAAATTTACTGATACCACTACGATTATGAATAATATGACTATTATTCAATGTCAGTGTTCCAAATGTATAGTTGTGTCGAGCCCGGCGGCGTGGTGCATGCGCCTCACGACCCGAGTCAACATATAGGTGCACGGGTTCGAGCCCGTCCGTTGCACATTTGTATTCATGGGATGCCGTCTATGAAGCAATGCAAAAAGTAGTTCCGTTTTCGTTAAAGCTTAGCTGAGGGTCAGTCCGAAAAGTTTAAAAATGTATAGTTGTGAAGTTATAATAATAAAAATTGTTGTTAGTATTATTGCGATAAAAGCCGGCTATGTGAGCGGTGCTGAATATGCTGATGACACAGTGGGTATTAGCAGTTTGTCGTGATGTCTATCATCGTCAGCACAGTTGTCGTCGTCGTCATTCTAAATTCGTCGTGTCGATCTCACTATTGTATTGTATCTAGGTACTTTATTGCTGTTGCTACTGTTGTTGTTACTTGAACTTTTGTTGTTGTGGTAGCTGTTGTTGTCTTGGTATTCATTTTGGCTATGCCTGTTGTTGTTGTTGTTGTTGTTGATGTTGCTGCTGCTGCTGTTGTTATTGCTGTTGCTGTTGTTGTTGTGTTGTGGCATCTGTTGTTGTTGTTTAATAGTATTGGCTGTTGTTGTTGTTGCTATTGTAATCGCTGTTGTTGCATTGGCCGACTGTCAAGCTAGAGCGCTCATTACAAGTGAAACGGAAACCACAGTATCAGCACCGGCAGCGGCAACAGCTGACACAGTAATTTGCCGCAATATGAACAAAGATGTCGTTGGTGAGCAGCAAGAAAGCGACTAAGCGAGGCATGAAATCGAGCTAGAGGGACGAACAAGGTAGAGAGCGAGAAGAGGAGAGTAATATGGAGAAATGTGGCGAGAGAGAGAGATAGAGAGAGATAGAGAGAGAGAGGGGGGGGGTTGAGTCGGTGTGTCTGACTGGGTGTGACGATGATGATCTGATGTGAGTGGGGATCGGATGAAGCTGCCCAACAGGGGAACAATCATAATAACAGTCTGGCAGCCCTAGCGGCGTATTTTCGATGGCCTTGAATCACCACAACAGTAACCAGCGTGGCAGTGGGGTAGTGGTTCAATGGCTGTAACACTCATTGAACCAGTAGTAACCATTACAGCAGCAGCAGCACCTCCACCACAACCACCACCACCACCACAAGCCGTGATAGTCGTGGTGGTAGTAGTAGTAGTAGTAGTAGTATTTGTAGTACGTGTTGTTGCCGCTGTAGCAGCGGGAGCAGGAGAAGTGCGCAAACAATGCGTGCACTATTCACTAACTTACAGGCAACTACGTAACGTAGCCGGGCCAGCCCCCTTCTTCTCCCACCGCAAATGCGACTAAGCACACTATCTCGACTAATCCCTCGCGGCTGACCTACTATATCTCAGTCGCTGAATTCCTTTCACACACGTTTTATATATATATATATATATATATATATATATATATATATATATATATACATATATATATATAGATATATGTGTATATATATATATATATATATATATGTATATATATAATATATATATATATATATAAAATAGGATTCGTGTGCTTGAAAACAAGGAATCTCCGCGTTACGAATCGAGCCTGTACATACCAACACAACCGCATATAGAATGTATGTACGCGTACTACCTGGTGCGTTTCTATGGGGTTGTATATATATATATATATAATTTTTTTTTCGTGTATGTGCATGCATGCTTATGCTTATCGATATACCTAAGTGATGGTCAAGATAGGAGAGACGAGCTGTGAGCACGTTTTTTTTGTTTGTTTGTGACGAGATCGGTGTTCCGCCGTGCGCTGCATGCACTCTTCATGCACTTAAGGTAAGTTTTCCTCGGCCGGCAGACAACGACTGCTAACTTGGTGACACTTAGATGGCCCGTACGATTACAATAAATGGCCACTCGTGACACCACCCACAAGGGCACGTGTCTCAGTGCGTGCAGTTAACAAACTTCGGCGTCATCATCATCGCTGACAGATGGCTGAATAATGTGCCACTTTCATTTGTTGTCTGTCTCCATTCGCACATTCGTCTTCGGCCGGATGTTCACTAGTTTAAACGAATTTTGCCTAATTGTTCTTCTGTCGAGTTTGTTGTTGCCACTATTGTTGTCGTCGTTATGTTGTTGTCATTGTTGTTGTTGCCACTATTATTGTCGTCGCTATGTTGTTGTTGTTGTTGTTGTTGTTGTTGTTGTTGTTGTTGCTGTTGCTGCTGTTCTTTTTGTCGTTCCTGTTGTTGTCTGATTATTGTTGTTGTTATTTTGTTTTGAGCTATCGTGTCTGTTGCTACTGCCAGATAGATTGAAGGAATATCATAAAGTCACGACTGCGCTACCAGATTTAGCTTCGCATGATATAGAAATGCGTTTTAGCTGTTCACGCCGGACACGAAACAGCCGACCATGGCGAATTCCTGTGTTGTTTTTTCGATGATGTGCCGAACTGATCGTGGCTTTGGTGTAACAAACATAATAGCCCGAAACTTCTGTGCGACCCCGGAGCCAAAGTATGTCTGATTTCGAAACTGGCACTGGCACAAATAAACAAACATTCGGTACCATTTCAACCGGTAGCCGATGTCTAGTAATGTTTCTACAAAATGGAATGTTTAGCCTAAACTAAACATTCGATTTTGTAGTTCTACGACATACCCGCCCCGAAGTGTCACTAGTGCGAAAAATTGCGGGTTCTTACGCAACCTCATAGGCGAGTATACATGCATATTGTGAAGAAGAGCTATACATTTGAAGCATATTGCATACTACGTAGAACAAATGCCAATGTGAAATATTACGTAAAACAAATGCCACGAAATTGCCGTTAGTGCCGAGGGTCGATTTCAAGCCTGCATTTGGCATTAAGATGCTTCACGCTCATCATATTTGTTTACATTAGTGCTTGTATTATTATTATTGTTATTATTAATAGTATACGGTACTCACATATTTCGTTATTAGTGCAGATTGTAATAATTGTAGATATTCACTACAGCGATATTTTGTGCAATTTATCTCTGTCATTAAAATTACTTATAGATTCTATCTGATCAAGTGGGACTTGAATAAATGAATAGCTGCTGACGACGACTATGCAATAGATATAATTGTTGTTGTCTTGCTGTTGTCGTTATTGTCAAGTCTCGAAAGAATAATAGAAACCACGTTGATACAGATGATACCTGAATCCTTTACTAGAGAGACTATGAGTATTCCTCAAGCGGTTGTAATGTGGTGTGTGTGTGTTTATGTACCGATTACAATAATAGTACCGTTCTGTTTCAATTCTGAGGCTTGATTTGGAATAAAATCTACGGCGCAGCAGAGCATGACAGAACCAGCATTGTTGCTGTTGTTGTTTAGGTTGGTTAGGATGGTTCACGAATAAGTGCGTTTTTTTTACAGTGACGCACTGTTACGACTACTACTTTTATATACTACACTACTACTAAAGTAAAGTTTTCGGGCTGACCCTAGGCCAAGATTTAACGTCCACGGAACTGTTTTTCACATTGCTTTATAGACGGACCCCCATAAATACATATGAGCAACGGTGGGGCTCGAACCCGCGCACCTATGTGTCTCCTCCGGTTGCGAGGCCAAGACTTAATCCTCCACGCCACCGGGCTCGACACTACACTACTACTACTACTATAACGGTAGGCATTGTCGTCGCCTGTATTGGCAAAACAGGTGACGCCTATAATACTTGATCGAAACGAGTAAATATGTTATGAGATACTAGATCAACTTGAGGGAACGAATTGCCTACCGTTGCCGTCTGACAATAGACGCGACTGATTAAGCGGCAGTCAATCATCATAAGTAATGAATATAAAACGTGAAGTTAATAATGATTTTTGACTTTCAACGTTGGAGATGCAGATAGACAAGCAGTCAGATAGACAGACGGGCAGATTGACGAATCGACGTTGTTGTTGACTATTGTTGCTGCTGTTGTTGCAGCAAAACTGACAAAAAAAAGCAAAGCAAAAAAAGCAGGTCTGACTGTGTTTGATTGATTTCTGATTTTGTCCCGTCTGTTTGCTGTTCTGGTATTGGTCCCGCTGCCACTGTTGTTTCTGTCGATATTTTGTTATTGCTGTTGCTTCTGTCGTTGCGGTTACCGTTAGCGCTACCGTTATTATTGTTGTTGCTGCTGTTGCTTTTGTTGCTGTTGTTGTTGTGTGAAATATCACCGAACCAACACCCAAATTGCGGGCGCTGGCCGACATTTTTCAGGGTGATATTTGGTGCAAATGGGGCCGCTAAATGTACAACCATACTCATCGCCAGTACGATGGATCCAGTCCGGTGGCACAGTTTGTGGTGGAACCCGATTAAATATGTATCTTGAGGTAACAGTAACAAGTGAGCTCCGTCTTCTCAGTTTGACGCCCGTCGTCACAGCGGTTTCGTTTCTTCTACAGTCTACTTTGCGTCTGAGTTAGCCACAGCAGTTATTGCTGTCGTTGTTTAATTCTGTGGTTATTAACATTGTGGCGACTGCTGCTGCTGCTGCTGTTGCTGTTGTTGTCGTCGATTCCGCCGTTACTGTCGGCATCGCTGACCAAGCCTGGCCACGGTTTGAGGTCGTTCATTTGTTGATTATATTTGTTGCATAACTGAACAGCTGCCACTAGTTCTCACAGTTTTATTATCCTAAGTCTATCTATCCATCTGTTTACCTATCTATACTTTTGTCTGACTCTGTCTGTCTGTCTATATGTCTGTGTGCGTATGAGTTTGTTAGTGTGTCTGGCATGTTGTGGTCATGTTGCCGAGGCAAATCTACGGCCATGACGCACCGACCGCCACAGACACAACAACGCGTATTGTACAAGCAAATCAAGCGACATGGCCACGCCTCGGCCGAAGCCCGCCGGCTCACCGAATGCTGTTTCATTTCTCGCTTCTGTAGCGGCCCGCGATGCAGATAGACCGGCAGGCACGCATATCTGAGGATATGCGTGCCTCGAGGATGGAAAATCGAAAAGCTCAAACTTTGCTAGCCAGGTCAACAAGACGTCCGCAGTAGTTCGGTTGTTTATTTTTCGCGGATTGATTGCGTTCGGGGCATGCGCCGCTTAGCTTGAGCAGCGCCTGTCGTACCGTCCCTGTAGAGCCTCCCCCTGTACTGCTGCGGGTGTTGCCATTGAGATGAGCTGCTTGTCATTAAGACGGAGGCAGGTAGTAGTACATTTAGGCCACTTGCGCCCTCACCATACAGCTGCTGATCTTTCTGCTTGTGGTGTCAGCCGCTGCCACCACCTCCGCCACCCCACCAGGCGTTGAGTCGCCGGTTTCTGCATTTCGTTTAGCTGCTGCTGCTGCTGTTGCTACTACTGTGGTTGCTACAGCTTTTACGGCTACAGCTGATGATCGTTAAATGAAATGACAATTTCTGCTGGAAGTTTGCCCTCTCATTGCCCGCAGCCTGACTTGTATTACCGTCGCTCCGTTTGCTGCCGGCGTCGCCGTGTTCATTTTCATTTTCATCGTCGTCGTCGCAGTCGTCGTCGTCGTCCCCGTCGTGGTCAAGACAGTTTCGCCTTGGGCCGGCAACTCCGCCGGACCAGCAGTTCCACACCCCACGACGATGTTGTACTTCGCCTCACAGAGCCCCACAGAATGGGCTATGTACAACAACAATACATCGGTTGGAGGTCGGACGCGTCGACGGCCACAACAACGACGGCCACAGCAACGACGGCCACAGCAACGATCTACCAGCACTGTTGACTACCACCCCATCTCACTACGCATTGCTGACGACCCCCCTCTGACAACCCTCCTATTGCCTGGCACCGCCGCCCCCGCGTCGACCAACCCAGCAAGCACCAGTCAACAAGAGCTGGCAAGCGGGCGGACACAGTGCCCTATCCGCTCTCAGTCGTCGTCGTTGTAACGGGGCACAACGTCGCCAAAGGGGCATCGTCGTGCGGGGGGCTCGAACGTTGTGTGCGATCTATCTCATTCGTGCATTTGGTTCCTGGCGGCATCGTCGACGTCGTCATCGTCATCATAAACGCTTACGCTATATTCTAACACTAGATGCGTGTGCAGCGCACTACAGATTCCGTTGGCATCGCTTTGTAACCCCACAATCCCCTCCCCCCGAGCACCACCCGCTTCAAAAATAAAAAGACGAAAAGAATGGCGGATAGCGGGTCACCACCACGACCCATGAAGTGGGCCGAACAATGAATGAACGCGCACACACCCCCAACCAGACAGTCACTCTCTTGGGACGTTCGTGGTAGTGGTGGTGGGGTGAGAGTGAGAGTAAGCTTGTGCTACTGCGACTCTATTTGTGCAGATGGCAGAATACCTACGTTTATTCGGCTAAATTGTCTTTGTAAGATGGCGGGGGGGGGGGGGGGCTGAAGCGGTTGCATAGTTGCCTACAGTCGCAACGTAAACGGTTGCATTTTGCGCGATCGGGTTAGTGCTTCGCGCAGGTATGTATTAGGCAAAGCCAACTTATCTGGATACGTTGGATAAAGCTCACGAAAGCTGTCACCACCGACTATCAACGGGCCGTGTGGACGGGCCGGCCATGTTGGCATCTGGTTGGTCTGTCTGTCAACCATAGTGTCAACCCTCATAACACGAGACAACGTTTGAGGAGTGGGGGGTTATTTGGCTTGGGCTGTTGTTGTTGTTCTTGTTGTTGTTGCTGCTGCTGTTATTGTTGTTGTTGTTATTGTTCTAGTTGTTGCTGCTGCTGTTGCTGTGGTCGCCTACTATTACATCTGGCAAGATACCAGCTGCACAGCCTACGTCACTAAGAGTGCGGACTGGTTTCTGGTTGGACCATTGCAGGGTTTGTGGGCGAGCAACGATATGGCGAAAGTTATCTGAAGAACGGTTACAAAAGTTACAGGCGTACACGCCCATTAGTGATGTGAACCTATATGAATTATATCAGCACGAATGCAGTGGCAGCTTTGAAGATACTTGTTAAACTATGTATACATGCAAAACAGTTTTTTTTATATGTTATATATATTATATGAGTTGTGAAATAATTCTAATGTTCACGCGAGGAAAATATTCGAGCCAAAGGTTAAGACTATACAAAATACACACGCGCGACCTGTTTTAAATTCGCCTTCAATGCTACCATACTGGAACCGCTATCGTGTTACATTCTTTAAAGTCACGGACATATCCTGGTACGTGGTAGCACGACGACAAAAGATGTACTAACGGATACATAACACACTATTAGTATCCAGTCTTGTGCGTAACGACCTTTTACTAATATCAACGTTATCAACAACCCCAGTCCAATGAACATGAACAACAACAACAACAACAACACAGTGCAGGAAGTTAGATGCGTTTCGACACTTCATCTAGATGTCTATATGGCGAAATAAATAAGCGAAGGTCGTCGCTGTTAGTTGCTAGTGAACGGGCGAAAACGTGCGAAGATATGTGACCGCACAGCCGCTTCTAAAGTGCACCGTAGATACAACCGTTTCGGGCTTCTCTCGACTTCGATACCGATAGGCGTGAAGGCTGCGAGTGAATCTGCCATCTCATATGCGCACAGCGTCACGCCGTCAGGTCGCAAGTATTCTACACGTGTTGTGTGTGGTGACGTTGTCGCATGTCGTGCATGCTCAACAGATGCGCACCATAACAGATAACAAAAGAGACATGCGATTCTCGTCACTGATATGGCGTGATTGTTACCACATCTGCTACCACCCCTAGACACTGTTATTTCCCTTATACGTACGTAGATGCATTGGCGTACATCTTTATTAGCTACGGTGCTACCGCAGGCTTAATTCTGTGACCAGTCAAAACGAAGGCTAACAGATGCGGGGCACACACTTGCAGATTAGCTCTACATTTCAAGATTGCAGCAATGTCCCTTCATTGACACAAGCAGCGATATCAGCAGTAACAACAACAACAGCAACAACGAGGCGGCAACTGATAGCTCAATTATGAAAAAAAAAAACGGATTAAACCCGAACACCTGAATCAAAGGAAATAACACTACTACAAATCAGTGTTCTTGAACCGCGCAAACTCTGCGCTGGTATTAATAGAAGCTGTATAGTGGCGTACGGACTACATTGAGAATCTTCAGTGGCTAGAATGTAAATTGCCTTGCTATGCGATACGTTTTCCTACTTAATTACCAGCCTACCAGCGCAAGCATCATTTCTTATTTTTTTCCTGTTTGACTTCTCTGTCCGTGTGCACTTATGCATCATCTTTTTGCGTCCATTACGCAAAACGTTTGCAGGATCCGTCGGCAACTTTAATCGATGGGCGTTATCTGTCACTCTACTCATTACTAGTCTAGTACTGTAGACCTGTGAGCATACATCTTGGCGGGCGCGCTAGCCGTGAGGACAGCCCACATCAAGAACTGTCTTACCACGACAAGACAGAAATCGATGAGCTCGTTATCAATTGCAGGTACAATCGACTGACTGTAAGATACGTCGTGCGCGTACCCCCATGCGGTGAGGCACAAACACTGCCCTTAACCCCAATTCTGGAATTGCTGTTGCTACTGCTGTTTCTTCGGCTGCTGCTGCTGCCGACGCTTCTTCTTGTGCATATTGTTTCTGCTAGCCTAATATATAATGAGGCCCTGCTTATTATCTGGGTATTGCTATCCTTGACGTCGGCGCCGCGATAATAATTATCATCCTCATTGTCACTTCGATATGCTATCATCACTACAAAGACATATCACTGTTGAGGTTCCGCGCGTCACTGTTTTATTTTTTTAATTTATTGAATTAGAACTCTCGCTGTGTCCTAGTTCACTTTCAAACAGCTTCGCGCCCGCTGATTGACGCTGCTGCTGCCGCCTCTAGAATCTAAACATGATCATATGATGAATGATTCATACTGTTTCGATGTAAGTCAAGGTTTCGATAGTCGCTCTCTTCAGAGAGAAAGACATACAACAAGCAATACGTGCAACACTCCCGGTGGTGACAGCTGTAAGCCGTGCCCTGGTGGCGGCTATTTATTCTGTCTGTCTGATGCCATGGTGCGTTAGGTGTTTAATGAAAATTACGTCACATGTCATATATATATATATATATATATATATATATATATATATATATATATATATATATATATATATATATACATACATACATGTGGGATATGTAATTAGTTTTAAATCAATGAAGAACAGATATGCCAACAGGATAATGTAGGGAAGATGCCTGGCAACTTTGACCAGTAGGATCGATTTCGATCATACATGGCGCGACATATATCGCTTAAAAAAGATCTATTTAACAGATTTGTAGATAATGGATCAACGTTAGTATAAAAAAATATAGAATGCCTCAAAATAAAACCATAGAAAGGATGTTATAGATCGCATGGCGAGGCTAAGTCCTAGCGGAGATCAACTAGAACAATGTAAACTGATTAAATAGTAAATGTTAAAAAGCAACATATATATACATACGTCGAAGAAGAGATTTTATGTGACTCATGCCCGCCGAAAAATGCTCACACTCATTTGTCTCGTTCAGATGTGGTATTGTTGGATGATTAGTACCCGTGCGCTTACGTGTAGTAACCCGTCGGCAGTTCTGATACAGGCCTTGAAGCTCAAAACAGCTTAATGGGGCAATTAAGTCGTGGCTTTGTTATTAGTATGTTCACACATCTTTGTTGCTCTTCGTTTGTCAGTGTTTATATATATATATATATATATATATATTATAAACACTGATCACCTTATATAAATATATAAGGTAATTCGTCGACGAATTGCAATTTATATATATATATATATATACCATAATGCTACGTTGTAGGAAAAACATGACCGTGGCCGTGCGTGTATTCTTTCTAGTTACTAATGCGTATTTTGCTACTGATCGACGACAGTAAATAACAATCACTCTACACGCATTCTTCTTCGCGGTCAACCTAAAACTTTTCGATATTATATTGCTCAGTTGTCAGTATTTTATTTTTTATTATCCATTATTTCAAATGCCATCATTTGTTTCCGTTTTATACAACCATGATATGCCATACATACACATGTGCATATAGATGCATATCCCACATGTAGGGTCAAGGGTAGCAAAGCGCGCAGTGCTCGTTTATAGAATCCTAAACGGCCACTGCACTATATGCATTTCGCCTTCCGTGTTTCGCAATCAATCCGACACCGCGTTATGAGGAGGCATTTTCAATAGTTGACGAATTTTGCGATTTTCCGGAATCAATAGAATATATATATATATATATATATATATATATATATATATATTCGGAAATTTAGGACGCTTTCATAGTGTTTATTTTGGGTCCATGTTGCGAAATAAATCGGTGCAGCAGCAAGTGTGTTGCGCAAATAATCAAGGGGGACGTAATTCAGATGATTTGTATGTAAAACATCTTTAGTTCGTAGTGTAAAACATCTCTAGTTCGTAGTGTAAAACATCTCTTTTTCTCTCCCTTCACGATTTTTATTAGTCATAGTAGGGTAACTCATTTCTATATTTTTGCTATTTTCTTTAATCATAGTAGTGTAAAACATTTCTCTCTTTCTACGATTGGACTTATAATGAAAATGTCTTAGAAATTATAAGTAAATATAATTTGATTTAATAGAAATAGCACCGGTCGGGCGATAAATCGTGTGATGATAATTTCGAACACGGTAGGCAAAAAGCAATAAACCAATCGGCCAATTGAATTGATTGTGTTGCGCGGGTAAACAGTATCCTCTTTGGTCGTGTCACGCAACCACAGACGATAATGTCAATCAGTATGTCATTGTCGCGAATGATTCCCCTAAGCTGGACAGTATTTAGGCACTAATTACGTGACAGGAAAACAGTCACAGTTGCGACATTGACTGCTGTAAGAAATGACTGTAATTACGATCTTAGCCTGCAGAGCCGCTCTTAGCAGAGCATGGTCGCATTTGTTCAAGCGACGTTTGGATATTTTACGAGTCGTGCCTCGATAAAAGCCACGGCGCTTGATTTTGAAACATGTGCTTGAACGCTACGATTATCAGCGCACAGTATAAATCGCAAGGTACTCATGTACTGTTTACATCTATACAATCAATGAAAGTACATTTCCAATTTTGTGACGTGGCAGAATTCTAACGAAAGCTTCATGTCGTTTTCTCTAAGCATCCTTGTAACAATTTGCTGCTTTGGACAATATATTTACCCATATCGATGAACAATCTCGCACTTTTCTAGTTAGTTCGATACTAAATGTCGCCATCATTAGTTAGGCTGCAAGCTCATCTTTTTTTAAAACTCTAATAACCATGAGCCAGTAGGGATTCTATTGCTAGTAACAGAAGTTAATTTGTTAATAAGCACAATATAATTTCTTGCGACAATACTATACTGATTTAGCTACATTAACAAAAAGTGAGCAGAAGCAAATAATCTGTCACATGTAGGAACATATATATATATATACCTATATATATATATATATATATATATATATAGGTATATATATATATATATCTCAACGCTAATCGCAACGGTTGCGCCTGTCCTGAGTCTGACAAGGCACTTTTGCCGAACGACAAATGTACCAGTTAGGTAACTGTATTGTACTGCAGCCACAGACAAAAAAAACGAAGGTTTCAGCTACCCCACTAAATGATTGTCGAGCGACACAGCACGCCGACTGTATCGCTTTACAAACGCTATTATTTATCACTGCGCGCTGCCCTTGTACAATGGTGCGATGAACACTTCTGGGCTTGACACACAAAGTCTGCCTCGCGCATGTCGCATAGAGCAACAAAAAAACAAACAAACAGATACATAAATAGTTATCAATCATGTGCCAAATAATGTCACGTAGATCTAGCAGTGTTCTTATACGTTGGTGGAATGCGTGGTTCAATGCGTACCCGCGCGTGTCTTTCAACTGTCTATCTATCCGCGTCCAAATTCTGGTACGAATTAACACACGTTGCTGGTCCTTCCTATCCAATTATCCGCAGACGACCGAATACCTGGTCAGGTGTCATGCTGCGACGAATTGTTACGAGGTCACACCTTCTATGGGACATAGCACACGAAATGCCTGCCTATTTCGACGCTCAATGAATGAGATCAATTAAATTATAACTAAAGGCCATATAAAGTCGTCGCTCGAAGCGAGCTTGCGCTAGTGACGGTCGTGGTCGTAGTTGTGGTGGTGGAGTGTCCGTGTGAATTCGAGCGCACAGGGGATCAGAGGGGCAGCAAATATCGTGCAATACTGGAGTATTGCTATTGGGGTTGGGTGTTGGATATTGGAGTTGATATGGCTGATCAGAAGAGACAGCAGCAGCTCGATTCAACATCACAGACCACCGAGCGCACAAGGGACTACCTACTATAAACTAGGCGCAACACAGAATGAAAAAATAAGTATATACATACAATATGTACGTGTGTGTGTGTATATATTTATTACTCATCATATATAGCGTTATATATTATAAATATTGCTAAAGAAGCGCAGACGCTCGAGAGATCGAACACGACACATCTTTCACGTTCGTCATTAAAAGCCATTCACTATTCGCTAAATAGACCTCCTATCCTATGCAGGTCGTAACATGGCGGCTAGTCGAGCCCGGTGGCGTGGTGGGTATTTTTCTAACATGGCGGCTAGAACGATGTCGGCTGAGTGTGTACGTGGCAAATCTATCGTATCGGAACTTGCCAATCGGATCTGGCCGGGACTTGTTAGCGGTCAGCTATAAGGGCGGTCAATCAACGCATCAAGTAAGCGTGAGAGAAGGCGGGCAAAATTTCTTCTCTCTGACGGGCCGACGGAGAGGATCGTTGTTCCCCTGGGGGCTGGTGGTTGAACCCCACGTGCGTTGCGTTCAACTGGAAGCCCACTAGATTGCCAAATTCGCAACCGAATGGGGAGTGGCAAAAAAAGTGAACTACTTTCGCTTCGTTTAAAGTTTGTTGCTAATGCTGTTGTTTTTGTTACTGGCGTTTTTGTGGCCGTAGATTCTTGCTTGTTTTCTGGTGTTAACCGCCCTTGTTTGAGTTGACCCACTCTTAATGTAGACCCGTATTAGCGTTCGTAATGTTATTATAATTACCTATTGCTGTTTGTGCTGCTATAATGTGTACGTTTCATGGTACCATAATAATTATGCCTAGTAGTGCTTTTGCTACATTTATCACCGCGGTTATGCTGAATGGTGGTTTGTTTTATTCGTTGTTGGTGTCGTTGCTTTATAACTAACACTAGTGTTGTTTAGCTACACGCCACTTGTTGTTGTTATTGTTGGCTCTAGACTTAATCATGTGATCTTCTGGCAAGACTTTGCAATACTGTTGTTTTGCCTTGTTTTCTAATTTGGCCGGTGGCCACTGTTACTGTAGTTAATTTGTTAATAAATAATTGAGCCCATATGTATATATATATATATATATATATATATATATATATGCGTGATAACATACAATCATATTGCACGAGTGGCCTTTGTAACTTTCGTTTATGGTAATCAGGCATATGCGTACATATGTGGATGTATCAATGTGTTGTTGCTATTGTTGTTGCTGTTGTTGTTGTTGTTGTTGTTGCTGTTCCTGCTGTGGCGTAATTCGGCAATTAATGATTCCTAGCCCTTCCAAAGGGCTTCCGGGCTTTGTGGCTAATACAGGCAGCGTTTTCAGCGTCAGGCCATATCGCCTCAAACCCTCACGCCCGGCTGTGGGTTTATGCTCCTATCCGCTGTGGGTCCTATTTGCGCATGCAGACACACTCATACAGTCAGCCAGGTAGGTAGCCAACCAGCCGGACATACAGACAGACAGACAGACAGCCAGCCAGGTAGATAGACAGATAGATAGGCAGATAGATAGATACACACAGACATGTATGCATGCATTCGTAGCTAGGACTCGATGCTAAAAGTCAAATCGAGCGTTATGGTTGTTGTTATCGTTATTGCTGTTGTTGTTGTTGCTGCTGCTCTTGTTGTTGTTGTTGTTATTGTTGTTGTTGTGGCTGTTGTTGTTGTTGCTGCTGCTGTTGTTCTATTGCTGCTGTTGTTGTCATTGTTGTTCATTGTAACACGTTCCATTACGACATCATAGACGACGATACTAAGCGTGACACCACCACATCGGTACAGTAACAAAACGACAACGGTAACGGATCGAAAGGTGGTGGTGGCCAGCAAGCCACACTGTTTGGCACCATCATCAAATCGAAGTAGCAGACACGGGTGATTGTGCCAGCAAAACAGCAGCCGTTACAGTCGGCAGCCTGTGTATGGCTGCCTATCCGTTCGTCTGTCTGTTCATCTGTGTGCGTGTTTGCCTTTGGTTGTGCCTGTTGTGTTTATGTCCGACTTTGACCCGCTCGACACCCGGATCGATATCAGGACCAGGATTCGCTATCACTTCCGATATTGACTAATCGACCGCTGTTGTTGCTGTTGCTGTTGTTGTTGCTGCTGCCGTAGTTGCTATTATACATTATCATTAGAACTAATATTATTTGTTACAGTAGCAACAGTAGTTGTCTGTAGTAATTCTAGTAGTCGTAGTAACAGCAATAATAATAATAACTCGGAGTAATAGTACTGTTACTGCACACGTGTTCCGGCTGTGCATTTGCTATCGGCGTTCGTGTCGGCGTATATTGCCTCCTCAATATTGGCAAATGAGGATCAGCGCACGGACGGATCGGCCGCCTTGCGTATCCGGTCGCCGGTTGACACGCTCACTAATTAGAAAGCCGGGTGTCATGACCTGCTCAAGAGCCTATACTGCTCATTCGTGTGCCCACTTGTTGCCTAGTTAGATGAACATGTTCCGGAAATAAACGTGTGCATATATGTATATACTTATTATGTGCATTATATATATATATATATATATATATATATATATATATATATATATATATATATATATATACAAACTACATGCCCCATCTTTCCCAGTTTGGGAGAGTGGCAGGTCTCAGCCCTGCCGAAGTGCAATGGCAAAGCCTCCTCCTGAAGTCTCCGCCTTCTTGATCACGGAGGGCCCGGCACCAGGTAAGAATATATATATATATATATATATATATATATATTCATATATATATATATATATATATATATATATATATATATACACATGTGCAATGTATAAGCAAGTGTCGTTCGTATAAGTAGATACGAATGTGTGTATACTTATATATGCCACACATCCATTTTATAACTCTTTTTGATAAGGAGACTGAGTATAAAAATTAGACCACTTGTAACCACACGTTCGCGCTGAGACAATTATTCACTCCAAGATGCTTACATAACAAGGTTCATATATATATATATTTTTTTTTTCTCACTTGATATAGGTTGTAAAGATTCATATTAGGCCTTTGGCTACTATATGGACATATGGCAATTGCCATTCCGCCGTACCAGACGGCTCGAATGCACATTCGTAATTATTATTTGTTCTGGTTGCAAAAAGTACTTTTTATGATCTTATTCGACTTACGTAGGTCGTGTGGGCGCGTAAATTGTGAAATAACCATACTAGAGATAAATATTAGTGACAAAAAATGATAAAAGCAAACCACCACAACCGCAGTACCAGCTCTGTAGCCCGAAAGACACAGCGCCGATTCCGAAAGAAACTAAAATATAACAACACCATTTGCGGTTGCCCCAACAACCGCCATAAAATCACTGATAATAGTAATAGTATTAGCATTCAGAGGCAGCATTATTAAAAGCAACAACAAGCAAAACCGTCGAATAGTACGTAAAATACGTAAAACGCGAAATGAACAGCTCCATCACTACCACCGACAACAACAATTGCACAAATCAAATAAATTAACTTATATTTTGCCTAAGTTTCAGGTTGATTCATCGGTGGACAAAATTACCCCTGCGTTACTTAAAATTGCAGGAATATATATATATATATATATATATATATACTAAAAAACGATCAATAAATGAATATGATATTTTATCCCTATGACTAAATAAATGTTGTTTATTGGTAACAGTATATTGCTATTTAGCGTGCAGGAAATTTCGGCCTAGTGTACGAGTCTGAAGCTGTCAATTAATACTACAAAAACGACAGTAATACGCTTCAGCAGGAAAGAAAAATAGCTACGGGCGACCGCAAAATAAAGCTGTTAGGGTACCTTCTTAGTGTTAGTGGGTCACTTACGCTTACCCCCTAATCACTTAGTCTATTCCTTGAGAAAGCAAGCGCAAAAGTTGCGGCCACAGTGTTGTTTATCGGCGAATTTCGAGATGTTGAGCTACCAGAAACCAAACGCGTTATTTGAAACTAAAAAGGCGCCCTTTTTCACCCCAAGCGATTTAAAGAAGTTCGATCGCATCGAAGTGACGTGTTCTAGGCTTGTCACACACAAAATGTGTCAGCAACATTTGTTTGCAATTATGACAGGAGAACACTACTGACCAACAACCTGATTCTAGAAAATTTAACCAAATGGCTTTACACATGTACCAATTAGTTACACGTATAATAACGTGCAATGGACTAAAAGTTAGCAGAAAAACCGAGCGGCACTCCGCAGTGTTACTCGCACGATTTGTATCACTAGTTTTGCTTACATCACTTTTTAGGTAGTTACGAAATCAGATAATGTGTGGGTGTGTGCAAGTTTTATGGTAATAGTGATATCGGCCGCTATCATATGCTGGACGGCGACGAACTCGACACAACATCAATTGAGCCACGGGTGAGAGATTTATTGTGCTTGAACGAAACAACTTGAACAATTATGTGCTCGCAGTTATTGGCGAACAAATGTGAGCATATATATATATGTATATAGACGTAGAACGTACCAAATGCACATAAATAATTTCGCCTAAGTTGGTAGATATGGCTCAATGTGTCTGTTCAATAGTAGATCGAGTAGTTTCAAAACTATATTGGTAACACTAGCTATTTCTAGCGATGATAATAATCATCTAGTGAAGAAAAAAAGTCCAACTAATACTATCAATAGCAATATAAGTATTACATAAAATAAAATATTCCGTTTTGCTGCAGCGGTGGTGCGTTGTTGTGTTTGTTGTTGCGTTGGGGTGCGTTGACGTCTCCGTAGTAGTAGTAGTAGTAGTAGTAAAATCACTTTTTCTTTTCAGACTGGCGTTTCACGCCGGTCGGCCGCCGGTGTGCTTGCAGCTACACCGCAGAAGCAGCAAGTTGCCGCCGAGAATCATAGCAAGGAGTTGGCAGCGGGGCCAGCGTACGCGTCAATGGACGATAAAATAAGGCCAAGTTTCCCCCTTCCCCCACTCTCCCCCTTTCCTCTCTTTCTCTCTCGTTCCCTCTCACCTCCCTCCCTCCCCCCTCTCTCTTACTGTATGTCAAGTCAGCCGGATCGTTTATTAGTTAGCCATTTCTCTCATTTTGTTCTTGTGTGTTTTTTTCTGCTATGGATGTTGCTGGTGGTGGTGATGTTACTTCTGCAGCAGTTGGTGGTCAGTGTCAGCTTTTAGCAGCAGACTACGTGACTTCGCTACACGTGCCTACATAGTAACGGCAACAGCAGCAGTAGCAGCAGCAGCATAAATAGCTATAAGAGTAGTGCTTGTGATCGTATACACGGTAGAAAAGCAGAAGACCAAGAAAGAGCAGAAAATCAGCTGAAGGAGAAGACGCTAGCTCAGAAGCGTATCGTTCGCTCACTGTCACCGTTTCTGCTTCATCTGATCAGACACTGTTGTCGTCGTCATCACCACCGCTTTGCGTCCCACAGCTGCGCCATCATTAACAACAACGTCAACAACAGCATGAACAGAAATATCTACGCCAACGACAAGAACAACAACGACGCGAACAGAAATATCTACGCCGACGACGACAACAACAACAACAAAAGCATCAACAACAGCAGCAACAGCGCTAGCACTATTTACTGCTATTACGACTATGACCAGCTCCGGCAAGCGTCTCGCCGAGACATCAGCGTCATATCATAACCATCGCTGGGTCTTTCTCTCTCTCTTTTTATATATATTCTTCTTATTGAAAGATATGTTACAACCAATTTTCAAGGGAACCGCTTGCGGTCTACTTTGATGTATTTATATACATATAGGTGGAATATATATATATATATATATTTTTTTTTCACCGTTTTATATATATATATATATATCTTTGCTTTTTTTTTCATAGTCTTTGCGACTAGCGGTATAAACAACGCAGGTGTCATCAGATCGCTTACAAATCCTCTTACAATTCGTCTCGTGGCCCCAAAGAGCCCCCAAGTCCACTCGTGCCCCTCTAACAGAGCTCAAATCCTACAGCAATTTTGTGGGCGCCGACGCCACCGGCAAACATACGGCAGCCGGCTTCGTCGTGATCATCATCATCATCATCGTGACGCCTCTGTCGTTAGAGCGTCACGTATAAATGCCAGAGCATCGACGGCAACGACGGGCCGCCGATTTCTCAACTCCCCGAATGAGAGCAGCAGCAGCAGCAGGAAGATGAAGAAAATCTCCCGAAGCTGCGATCCTTCGATTGCTGTCGTTCAACTCGCTTGTTGTTGTTATTGTTGTTGTTGTTGTTGCTGTTGCTGTTATTGTTGTTGTTGTTGTGACGACGTCTGCGCACGTATCCGCGTTGCAGTACACTACCCTACATATGCTCGGTTTATGCGTTGGCTTGTACGTCTGTTGCATGGCGCCATGCCCATCCCTGTACGCCGCCGACTCCCGTCTGGTGGACCAGGTGCCGCTCCCTTTCGATGGCGTTTTCTGTGCCACCCACCAAGGATGCGCATCCAGGACGAACAGCTCGGAGCAGCGAATCGAGAACGAGAGATAATGAACGTCGTTCACGTACGCGACGATGACTACGACGACAAAGGAGGCTAATATACACGGCAGAAGCAGTTTTGACAATAGTAGCAAACAATTTCAATATCAACAACAGCAACAACAATACTAGTAATAAACGCGGCGATAGAAAGACTAGCAACAACAACAATGAGATGTTGTCAACGGCAAAAAACGTAACTACAACAAATAACACCAACTCCCGCAAACAGCAACAAATTGTGGGCATATACGTTCTGCGACATCTGTGGATGCATTCGAGTTTTCCGTTGTTTGACGTTCTCATCAGCCGTCGCGGCTGAAGACGACAATGTTGCGCGGCTTAAGCGGAATAACGTTAGCTTACGATAGAAGCCATTCATAAAATATAATAATCTGCCGTTGGCGGGCCATCGTCTCCGGCGAGTTCAGAAGCTCAGAGCGTTCAGCGGGTTCACTGTTCATCACGGGTCGGTTTTCCCACTTCCCTCCCTCCCTCCGCTTCACCTCAGCACTTCTCGTAGCATCGTAATATTCGACTGCTCGACCGTTTAACTCGCTTAGCTGATGTTCTTGCTGTTACTTTTATTGCTGCGATTGTTGTTGACGCTAAAGCTTCAACCGTTAGCAAAACTGCTACGGGTAGGAATCCCAGCCAGGTTCTCACGTTCGCCAAAATGAACAGTTGCGGCAGGTACAGGCAGGTAGCTGTACTAAGATTCTGTTGGATCCACCGGCCATGGCTCAACGGTGTTGTTTACACTGTTTGCCGCGAAACATCACCGTCATCAGCATCATCCTCATCATCATCATCATAACAGGCCATGGAAAGTAGGTGGAACGGATTACTGGAACAACAAGGGGAATAGGGAGCCACACGTTTACGCAATGGCGTCGGCGTCATCGGAGACGGAGCCCGGGGAGAACTTAGATCGACCTGGCTTGGCAGCTCGGCAGAATGCTGTTTGTCTTTGCCACGCGTTCGTGTGAATATTTCTCTCGCTGTCAGTTATGCTCGCAACAACAGAAACAACAACAGCGGAATCTTCTTGTCGGTAATCTTCGAGAGTCGAGACCCAACCCCGAAATACCGCCGTCGGTGCCGCCCGTGTATCCCCCTTTGCTTGGCTTTCTTAAGATCGTAATTGGTGGCGACGTTGCATTTATGGATGCTGTTTCTGTTATTGTTGTTGTTGTTTTTTTTTATTGTTGTTGTTGTTGCGGTCATTGTGCCCTTATTGTTAGCATATTTACCCGCCGTACAAGACACAGACAAGCATTGGTAGGCGACAAGTGTATGTGCTCTTCCCCCCAGCCCCCCCTTTCTGAGGGCGTCATTTGGGTGGTACCAAGATGTGACTTTTTGGCCCAAATAGCAACTCAACGGTTAGCTACGCCCATGAGCTAACCACGATACATCGTTGACCTCTTCTGATGCTCCGAGACCCAGATGAAGTCTGGAACCACCGCAACAACAGCAGCAGCATCAGGGCGCAGCTACTAACAATTTAGTATGATATAAACCAAACAAAGAACTGCGACCGGATGGCCTGAGTCTAGTTCAATGTAGTGAAGGACGCTGTCTCGTGTACGACGTCACCGTGTCTCGCACGTTAGCCGCACTGTGTGCTCGTCCCGCGAGCACCCGACAGATCGGAGCAGCTGCTCGCGCTGCAGGAGAGCGCAAGCTGGCTAAATATCGCGAACTGAAGCGAAACTTCATCGTTCACCCGGTCGCCTTCGAGACATTGGGCCCAATGGGAAAAATCAGTAGGAGTTTTCTGGCGAAGCTGAAAACCAGAATCGCTGTGGCAACTGGCGACAGAAGGGCATGACAATTTTGCTACAAAGGAGATCGCTTGACAGTCAGCGCGGAAAGGCTGCGTCGATCATTAGTTTATTGCCCACGGGCATGGGACACCCCCATTTCTGCCGGAGCTGACTCGAGTCGGCATTGAAAAAAATTATGGGCAATTGACAAAGATCAATATTGTACAACTGTTGTAAGATGCGAAATATCTAATTAAAGTGGTGCAGAGAACAGTCCTCGTTTATTGTTTTGTCTTTATAATTTCAAATTGACGTAACGACGCCGAGAGCAGCTGTATATAAGACCAACCTATTGCAACATAGCGATGGGCAAAACAGAACTGGTAAATTTGGGTTAAAGTCAGTACAGAGAAATAAATATTGATATAAGTTGGAGTTGATATATTAAT
>QVRM01004032.1:0-41145 GCA_003439945.1 Dermanyssus gallinae | reverse complement strand
ATAATAATAATAATAATAATAATAATAATAATATAATAATAATATAATATTATTATTATTATTATTATTATTATTATTATTATTATTTATTCAATTTTTCAGTATTTCCCAACATTGTGGGACCCAAACGTTGTACCCCGCGTAGGCTCACCCCCCTCCTCAATCCATAGAGCCGATGATAGCGGCGGCGTTTCCCCTACACACTGCGAGCGAGAGTTGCTGACGCAGAAACTCGCCCTCGCGCTGGTCACCCGTGTTAGCACTAATTTTGACACCTAGGTCTTTGAGGAGGATACTTGTGCTCTTGCTGATCGGGCCCATCGTTTCCATGGCGACGGGTACGAAGTGATATCTCCTCCCCAAATCAGAGTATTTGCGTTTCTTTGCGATCTCGGCATGTTCAGCAACCCCACCCTGACCTGATGGCGCTGTGCATCAGGTATGACGGAGCCACTGTACATGATACCGTGGCATCCCATACCAGGCATTTGCCGTTGGACCATGGCGGGATGGTGACGCCGTCTGGTCTTTTGTCGTCTTCGAAGCCCAACCTGCGCTCCAGGGTGCTTGGTATGCCGGCTCTACGAAGAGCCTTCTTCAGGATCGCGTTGATTTCCGCGTGTCTGGAAGCCCTACCAGGGCTTTTAGTGCAGCTCAAAGGGTGCAGTCCGTCCTCATCCACTGTTTTTCCACACGCCTTACACTCGTATGGCTCACATATGGGAGCGCCTATTCTCAGAGCGGCCACCATGCGGAATGAGGTGTTGTCCAGCATGGTGCCCAGCTGTGATGAAGGAAGTGCTCTTAGAAAGCCACTGCTGAAAGTGTCACGGCAGCTATGAATACCGCTCTCTCTGTCGGGGATTGGATGTCATCTAAGATCTTGCGAGCGGTCGTTTGACACTTGTAGCTGTCAAGCATGTGCTGTGTAGGGTGTTGCTCCCAGGGGCCAGGGCCTATCGCTTGTCTAGCTGCCAGCTCAGCTTCGTCCCTCCTTCCGCGCAGCACAGAATGAACATCCGGTTCTAACAACGTCTCCGCAAGCCCCGAGAACTCTATGATAGAGGCCGCGTAGCACAACGAAGCAATTCTGCCACGGACCTTAGTCCCAATCCTCCTTCGCTGAGAGGAAGTGTGGCCTTTCCGAGGATCTGTCGGTAAGGGCCACGTTAGAACTTCACTCAGTATCTCCTTGCCACCTCGTCAAATGCTTGCAAATTATCACAGTGGTGGCCTGTGGGGGACGTGCGTAGAATGTAGTTTAGTCTAGGTGATCCTAGGCTGTATCTCCAGAGGCATAATGTAGCCTGTGCGTGCATCGCCAATAGCCGAGTTTTGATACACCGGAGGGCGTCCGCTTATCCAGGATAGTTTTCGAGATCTTCCGAGATCCAATGGGCGCTCCCAGGACTTCTAGGTCAGGCAACTCAATTATCTTTGTACCGGGCAGGGCGTCTGCAATGAGTTTGCATGCCTCATCCTGCTGGTGGGAGGTTCCACCTACAGCTATGACCTCGCATTTTGAGGCGTTAAGAGTTAAGCCTCCCTCCTCAGCAAACTGTAGCACTTCGCGTATGTCGGAGGCCACTATGTTCGCCGGGCCGCCTAGTATACCATCGTCTAGGTACCACACATTTAGTGGACTTTTCATGCGGGGCACCAATCCTGAGATTCCTAAACTAAATAAGGCGGGCCCGAATCGGATCTCCCTGTTGTACTCCGTTGGCTGAGAGAAGAGGCCCACTCTCTCCCCAGGACAGCAGTGATGGCGTGCCGTAGCTCTGCCACGCTAAGCGAAACATTTGTGGAACTTTCGCTTTAACTTTATTAAGGATAACATCGCGTCGGATGGTGTTGAAGGCGTTTCGGAAATCTAGTTTTACCAGGACTCGTGGGGGTCCCTCTGCCTCCGTGAAAGCCCGTGTGCTGCAGCTTCAGCTCCGCCTTTAACTGAAACGCCAACCTGGTGAGGCGCCACCGCCTTCACGATTGCCGTCCTATGATGGCAGTCGCTACTTTGGCAACCAGCCTACGTAAAGTAAGGCCGCACGCTATCGGTCTAATGGAACCGTCTTTTTTCTTCAGGGCTGTCAGATCTGCCCCATAGAAGATTGGGTGGCAAAAAACTTGGCAGCCTGCCACTTAGAGTCAAGTTAGTCAGACAGCGCAGTTCCGCTAGCAGTCTTTCGGAAGAAGGTATTGTGCTGTCCAACATATCTCTCAGATGTCGAGGACGTAATCTATCCAGTCCAGGGCCAGATGCTAGTGAGAAGGAGCGAACCGCATTAACTACGAGCTGTGCCGGAACGATGAAAGGCTCATCCGTGGGAGGTTGCTCAAAGTTGATGAAGCGGTCCCTGACGTGAGCCGGAGGAGAGGGATGCTTGCTTCTAAGTTCCTGAGTCGTGCGGTCGTCGGGCAATGCGAAAGACTCTGTCGAAAGTAGAGTGCGTGCGGCGGAGCGTATGTCTCCCTCAGCTAACTTGCGTTCTGCCCTTGCGGCAATCTGGCGGTCGGTGAGGTGCTCCTTGCGCGACTGTGTGAGGCTGTGGTGCGGTCTATCAGAAAGATTATCCAGCGTCTTCCATTGGGAATCTGTTATGTTCTTCCTAATTACTTGGCACAATGTGATGTCGTTGCTTTTAGTTCTGGAATATGCAACATGAGTGTCGGCAAAGTCATTAATCTGTGCCAGGATTCAGCGTCTAGTCTCGAGTTGAAGTGAGAGAGGGCTTCCGCGTAAGCTGCGCAACAGATTTCCTTGACTCCTCTCGGGATTATCCTGACTAGCTTCGTGCTTTTGCGAGCACGAGCTAGGATACGGGTAAACATTTTTGGATCGTTGTCAGAGGTAATGTCGGCTGGGTCTCTCTGGTCCTGGGTCGAAGTATGTGGAGCGGAGCCATCGGGTGGCCGGTCAAAGGAATGTGTGTGGGTTTGTCCTCCGTGAACACGGGTTTTATGTATGTGTAGTCCGCGCAGCGATTTTACGGATTTTCTACAGACGTCGTAGATGAATGTTAGCTGGGGACGGGTTTGAAGATGATCGGGATTCGGTTTAGGGAGTTTGCTGTTCATTGTTTATTATTATTATTATTATTATTATTTTCGTACTGGTGCTACTTCTGCAGTGAAAACAAAGTGGGGCGCTGGCTTGGCTGTAACTATCGTCTTCTTAATTCTTGCCTTTCCAAAGGAAAACGTCGTTTTCATTGTCGGCGCGATGAGTTGCTGATATAACTGTTGGCGCCACTTGTAGATTAGATGTTCCAACGTCAAATTTTAGTTGAGCAGCCGTTAGAATTCGAATTTGAATGGCAGCGGCATGCCGCTTGAAGCCAACGGGCCGTTACGGCGGGTGGTTTCGTTTTTTATTATTATTATTATTATTATTATTATTGGTTTTTAGTCATCTTCTTAATACCCTGCATATACGACACTCCACTCAGCAGAGTGTCGTACGTGAAAAGGCTAAAGAAATATTATAAATCGTTTCAATATTTAACAGTCAAAGTTTCTCTTGGGAAGCCGATATAGCGTTGATGGACAGTGTGGGCGATAAATAGGTTTAGTTCTTTATGCTTTGGCAAGCCAGTATTTTGCCAGTAACGAAAGGCGACAGGCTTGCTAAAGCGTTGGTCCCACGGAGGCCTTATGAGATAAGGTTGATACGAACACTGGGCCTTGAGTGAATAATTTTACTAGAACTACGCGGTGTCCAAAGCGCTTGCAGTCTTGATTTTTGGAATCTTCGAGCTATCTTTTGTGCATAACTTTGTTTCAAAAATTGTATCACGCTTACAAGGTTAAAGACGTGTAACAAGAGCGCTTGAGATAATGCCTGTTACCTTGAAGTAGCTTGTATAATTGATAATTATCATCACCTAATATGACTGCATTTTTTGTTACGCTTAGCCAGGCAACTTAACAGTGATAGACCATATAAACGTCGATTTAGTGTCTAAAATTGCACTTCCAGGAAGCTCGAGCGCAACGAAATTTATAGTAAAGCTTAATACTTACGTGACTGAGAGGAATTTATAGAATAAAACCTCATTTAGCAACGTTTTACAAAATATCCATGTCAGTTTCCACCCGATCGTACTTAGAACTTAGTCGAGTAGGAACTTTTCAGTCATGCACAGATAACAAAGGCCAAAGACGCACTGGCATGCAAGGCGTTCTAAACCATAAAAGCGTGATGCTTCAATCGCTAAAGACTCAAATCTCACGCGGTCCTTTGCAAAGCGAATTTGCTTTTAGCGTGGTTTATCCGCCAGCAACCCATCAATTTCGAAATACAGCGCAGGTAATCTAGGACGAGCTAAATTACTTGCGCTCTAATTAAGAAATCAAAAGCTGAAAATTAACACATAACAAGATTAAACGCTAATAATTAAAGCACTACGGAGGTTGAATACGAAATCTACCGTTGATACAATAAACGGATTTTTTCTCACAAAAATTGGTTCCTTCTAGAAGTAGGGCTGCTTCAGGTAGTCCAGGCGGCACATTACGGTCAGATTAAAAACATATTTTAGCAATCTGTCAAACTGAATTGCAATGCCCTCTACAGATTACATTTGCTAAGATTACTGTTTCCGTCGCCAAATCGAGCGAGGTCGCATCAGCAAGCTGGAGTGACCCTCCAGAGAGTACAATACTCTATATGCATATGTAGTTAAAAATTTAATAATAAATCTACACCATATAAGCATTGCTAAAAAATGTATCTGTAGTATACCATAGGACATTTATTGCCAACGCTTGGCGTTTGGCCATCCAATACTTGGACTTTTATAAAAATATAGTTGAAGTTTTAAAAGTGCGAGTATTTGGGGGTTTCTTATCGTCAATAAACCTTACAAACAATATACCTATAATTTTTTTGAGAAAAAGCTTTACACTTAATTATAGGCATTCGATGAGGCCATTCAGTTTTCTACCTTGCCGCTAAGTAAGTTGTGACTTGTTCAACCTAGACTGCCGTGTGTAAGCAACAGCTCTATACACAGTTGGTGGGGCTTTACCTAGCCGTCGCATGGCTTCTCGAGGAAACTTATTTTCAACTCTAAAACAGGACATGAAAAGCTCGGCCACTGCACTTCGAGAAGACTGCAGACATACCGATGCATCTGTTTCCGTCGGTGTTTTTCTTTTTCAAAACTCTCATTCTTTTGGGTGCCAATGACACCTTGAGCAGCAACATCAATGACGAGGAGAGAGCTGAAAACCACGAAGTCGGTCGCTAAGTTTGAGAAGCGGCGTGTCACGACAAACATTGATAGAAGACGGCGCAATTATCAGATCTTTAAGCTAAAGCAATTTTATTTGCCCGGGTGTATATCTATCAATACCATGTAACATATAAATGGGTGTATATCTATCAATACGTAATTAGGGAAAAGAGTGCCCTATCCTGTGCTCAGCGAAGTACACCTAATAAACAATGAAGAACTGCCAGAGATCGACAAATATTCTTTATGGGGTTCTAATATCATCATCACTGTTATTTCACTTACATTGACTATACATATCACATTGATATTTATACTATTGTCAGCTGCTCTTGGCATGTCATTCAAAAGGGCAACGCAGCGATTTTTTTGTGAGCGCCGGGAACGCAGATGCATGATTGTAAACGCTCAAGAGTACAGTATACAGAGGATTTCCTGTAAAAGTTCGTTTACGAGTAGACTAGGCGATGAGATGGGCCCGGTGACGCGGTGAATTCGCATGCGCTTTGTGACCGGAGAAGACACATAGGTGCTGCACGGATTCGAGCCCCACCGTTGCACATTTGTATTTATGAAGTTCGTTTCACGAAGCACCGGGACGCACGTGCGAGACACACGCAGTTCCCGTAGCATGCAAAAGCAGTCCCGTGGACTTTAAGTGTTGGCTAAGGGTCAGCCCGAAAACAGACCAGGTTACGATTGTCATGTATATGATAGAGACCTAGCGAGAACTATATATCTGATTGATACGAAGTTCTAAAAGAAACATCAAAAAAAGCCAAAATGGAGTCGACATTTTCGTAAACCTCCAGATTGAGTGAAGTGTGGCTCGAGAGGTTTGGATTGTCATAGCCACTTGGACAGCAAAGAGCGTAAATGTGTCTATATATATATAAGTAAGGCATGCCTTTGTAGATATAAATACAGATGTTTTTTCCAATTAGATTTATTTCACTCAGATTGAGTATAATATACAGTTCACGATGTTTCTTCATAATACTCTATCTTCTTCACGCTTTCGGCGAGAGAAGTAGTGTAACGATGTTTTGTTCAGCGCTGTGCATCCCACTGCATGGTACTTGGCACACCTCTTCAGGCAGAACCGGCAGGTGCACAACTCGTAGTCCTCGTGAAAGGCTGCGTTTGAACATACCAGGTAGTGAAAAATACAGATGTTTTAGGTTAACTAAGAAAATCAGTATTATCTATAGCGGAGAAATAGCAGTAATTATAAGAGCCACGACTACGCTTGAGCACTCTTACGAACTAAGAATTTAAGGGGGAGGCTGTCATAGCATTTTGCCCTACATAGCTGAGGTTGGCAATCGTAAGCACGGTAGATAATTATCAGGATCGGGAAACAAGGTAGAAAAATGGCAAACCTCTTATGCAGCAGTGATAGTAACAGATGATCGTAGATAATGGTAAAAAGACATCAGAAATTCGATTTTATGTTGTCATTCTAAGAGGAGACCGATAGGCAGCTGACGCAGGCAAAGATGCCAGGGCGACGATTTTAGAACTGCATCTTGACTTGGTCGTGGCCGGATATGCTTTGGAGGGGTGCCGAACCCTACTGTAGATAGCTGCATAGATCGGGAACAATATTTACGCAAATAAAAGTACAGTAGTCGCTTTATCGTAGCATAAATTAAGTCCAAATAAGTCGTTTTATATCCAACAAGAGACACTCGAATACCATGAAAACAAAACGTTCCTAAACCTTGCTTTAAACGACATGTTCTTTACCAGAGCACGAAAAATAGTAAGGGGTGGAAAATTTTTAGAAACAAAAAAAACATTTGGTTGGACGAGCTGGACAGCCGTGCGAGATCCAGTCTCGTATTCGGCAATGTAGTGACAATCATGCCCAAAAGGACTAAGAATTAGCTAGAAAGCAGCCAAGCAGGTACAGCTAGAACAATCCTGGAAATATCAGGTCACATTGTGGTATCGGAATTTCTAGCAACGATTGAGCAATTGAACACGTTCAAAATACGAAAGTACAGAAATGATAGAGGCCGCCAGAATTAAAAAAAATCTCAAGACAGATTACCACGTATATGACGGAAACATCGTAACACAAACAATAATGACAAAAAATACGGAAAATCTGTACCGTCTAGTACCGAGCGTACATATATGCATGTACCAAGCGCAGGCTCTGCCCCAGGCCAGAATGCCGCCCACCGGACACTGGAGGAGACATGTAGACTCGAGGGTAAGTTCCAACTTTGTGAAGTGTGGCATGAAACCGGAAACGATAGGGCATTTAGTTTAGAAATTTAACACGGTAATATTGAGTGACCACGGATTTGTGTGACAATTGGGCCATAGTGAGGGCTGTAGTTTATCACTCGGGGGACGCAAAAGGATCCCAACAACCTGAGAAAGCGAAATCCAAACTATCCGCTGAAATTCTCAGTGAGCGGCGAGGGTGGCGCCGACAGGATTTAAATTTTTGAGAGTGCGGAAGTTAGGAGTGCATGCACTGCTTCGTACTCAGAGAGCTGATTACTTAAATAGTCCAATCTGTTTAGAGTAGTTGGCTTTGACCGATGCGTGGCAACAACGCTTTATCACAGCCAAGGACGAAACTGCCGAGAAGTACATTTATGTCAGACTATGCGCGCTGGATAATAATATAGTCTGCTTAAACACTGCAAAAGTATTCCTTATTATTCGACATCTGATGCTGGATTATCTCCTATTTGGGTGGCATAATTCTACAAGCAGATATTGCGCGCGTTAGACTAAAGCGCTACGTATGTGCGCTTGTGATTTTAACTGGATTTTAAGTGGCGGTGGTTCGCCCATATGACTTTCAGACTTGTCGAGCAAAATGGACCGACTGTAAACGGTCGATGATATGCCAGAGATGCCACATATCAAGAGCAGTTAACAGTATGATTGTGCAGAGAAGCCATGTTTCCATAAACTTCCAGGCAATAGACAATACCCTCTGGGCGTTTATAAATGTAGAGCATTGTGTAGACCAGACGACTGTACGAGCTGTTCCCTTTTTCCATTGGTGGTGAGCCGTGTATCGTTGCAATAAGGTGTTCAAGTCTTGCAAGAAATGCCATTGCATCTCCCGACCTTAAGGTGGTAGAAAGGATATCGGTTTCAGCGTGTTTAAGAGTTCTACAGTAGCTGCCGCGAGCTGCTAGTAGCGCATGCGCACTGTTCAATTTTAAAACCTCTCAAATTAAAAAGAAAACGTTACAGTATTGCAACATATCCTAGTCAGATCAAAAGCCGACGACGACATTTCTGGCAACAACAGCAGTAATGGCGAGAACAAACAAAAACAAAAAATAAAAAAAAACCTGGACAACAACAGCAACCAACGTAAACGCTGATAATGTGGAAATAAAGACAAAACTATTTTTTCACTTTGTAACTTTACCCCAATTTGAAGGATTATTTTCCAAAGGGCCGGGCACGTTAAGAGATCTAAACTTGTTCGATGTGCTGACCCTCAGCCAACATTTAACGTCAACGGGACTGTCTTGACATTGCTTCGTACGACGGACCCTATAAATACAAATGTGCAACGGTGGGGCTCGCACCCCCGTATGTCCCCGAGAAATCTATGGTTTCCCAACAGTCATTTGTGGCAGCACAGCCGTTGACTCTCAGCGGTACGGTTTATCATCTATTCGCAATGAGCGTCGCTCAGAGAGGGTTTGATGAATAATAGAGATCGAGCCGGCGACAGCCCGGTATCAACCATGACTTGTGCACACTAGACCACGCCGCCATTTTGTCATGCTATCGGCGCTATGATACGGCAAAATTGCACGGTAGCTCGCTCCTACCTAGACCAGATCGCGGTCGTCGTTGTTATTGTTGTGGCTCGTCGTTGGTTGAATGCTGTTGCTGCTCTTTTTGCTGCCATGGTTGTTATTCCTGTTACTTCCGTTATCGGCGCTGTTCCTGTTCCTGTTGTTGTTGTGGTTGTTGCCCTTCTGCTGATAATGCCGCAGCTGTTGTTAGACCGCAGAATAAAGGCTACCTTTTGCTTTTGGTATCTGCTGCAGACATCTGTTCCGTCGTAGCTGGCATGCTATGCCCTGCCTGGCACCTGGCGCCGACATCTGGTGGCGAGATACACGTTGCGAAATTGCGAACAACCGTTCTCAGTATCACCACCGTCGTCAATCTAATGAGCCATCGACATCAGCAAGAAACAACAAAAGCATAAACAACTTCCACCACGACGAATCGCGCTACAGGAACGGTATGGGAGCAACAACAACCACGTTGTTTTTTATTGAATTTATGTAACAACTATTTAATCGGAACTACGTTCGTTTGCATCGTTGATTATTACTATTACTACTACTACTACAAACAACGACAGGTGTATATATAATATATATATTATGGCAGTAGTAACATACATATCAAGGCGACATATATACACACAGTAGTGGCATATATATACATATACTTGGTGATACAACTATACAAGACATTGCGAGTGAATGTGAAACGTGATCATGGGCCCAAATGCCCCTGCCCGGCTAGTTGTGCCTCCAGCTAGCCTGGACATAGCGAACATTCGCACTGATGCACTTGCAGCCGTCGGCGATATTTCGAGGCCCGCTAGCGCCATGAGTAACAAGTCCGCGGGCGTTAAGCGAAGAAGGCAGGGCGTCGATGCTGACTCGGTGGCTGATGAACCCTCGGGTGACTATGGTTTTACCGTTGTTACTTGCGCGAGGGTAAAGAAGACCGTGCTGCGGGAGCAAAAACAGTTAGATCGGTTGAAAAGCGAGGTCAACTCAGGAGCATTCGGAGCTCTCAGGGTTCGCCTGAGACACAAGGAGAATCCTGACGGGAGTTTTTAACTGACTTCAAAGAAGGTTCGATGCTACGGTTATTCAAGGCAATCCACATCCTGGTGCCGGAGGGGCGAATCTCAGGCGATAAGAGCAGCATCTTTGTCATCGTTTCCTCCATCGATGTAGCTCAGAAGCTTTCCAGCCTACCATGCGTTGATGACATCCCGGTGACCGCCTGTTGCCCGGGCTTGGCCTCTTTTAAGGCCAGGATTCAAGGTGTTTGCACCGCGCTAACAGGGGAAGAGATAAAAACGGAGCTATCAAACTACGGCGTCATGGCTGCCCAAAGACTGTTCGTCTCTTCTAGCAATCAAAAGAAGCCTCTGCCAAAAGTGATCCTGACCTTCGACCGTCAACCACCGGCGTCAGTGTACCTGGGCTTTCGCTCGCACGCGGTAGTTCTGGAACCCGACCAGCCCAGAGTCTGCTTTAACTGCTCCAGGGTTGGCCACATTGCGGTAAACTGCTCACTTCCCAAGACTTGTCGCAACTGTGGCAATGGAGGCCACCTAGCCGCCGATTGTCCGAACTCGTCCAAGTGTGTCAACTGCGGGGGACCTCACGACGCAAAGTCACCCAGCTGCCTGCAATTATTCTACCTGAGAGAAAGGAATAGGGTTCAAATGGAAGCCAGAACCCTCCACCAGGTCCGGGTTACTCACCCGGATGCATCCATCAACGAAGCCTTGGCAGCGCCTACACCCTCTTCACAGGGTTCAAGCAGCGCGGACTCAGCTTCTTCCTCCCCGGAGGGGGCGATATATGCCTTTATATACTTTTTTTTTGTTCTGGGAGGTTTCGGGAATGCATGATGCACATGCGCCACTAGCAGCCTGCGTGACTAGTGTGAGACTCGCAAACCCACTAAACCCGGATTCCTCCCCAGGCTCGGTATTACTTTGGCATTACATCGAAACACCGGTGGAAACACCACTCCGCAGCTCCTTCTACCCCGGCCTAGAGCGGCTCCCAAACAGCGTCCTCGAGCCAAGCCACGAATGAAGGTTACGCGCACTCGTCTCCGGGGACCTCGCAAGCCAGTGGCTCACGAGTCGTCCGGATTAGTTCGCGACTTAATATCTATGAAGTCTGAGCTGTCGAAAATGGTTAAGTCAATAACAAACGCATTGCAACCTTTATTGGCGCTACTGTCGGTTGCTTGCGACCTCAGACAATCATAATGACGAGTGATCACAACGACTGCAGGACGGTGACAGAACCCACACAGGTCAGGTCGTCGGATTCTTCAGAAGGTGCCGGTCCAAGCCTCACATCTGGACAGAACCCTGCGACTTCCGCCAGACCCCTTGGGGCCCAACAGGGTTACCTGTCACCAATGCGGCCAGACCTTCGCCAGGCGAGGCATCCGTAGACATGTTACGGTTAAACATGGGGGTGGGGGCGCCATACCCGTCCCTAACGGGGCCATGAACGAGTCTTCTCTAGACCTCACGGAGTACATCCAGGCTTTCGTTAAAACTGGGAAGCTGGTTCGTATCCTGCTCAAAGTGGTAAGGAAGTCGGTGGCTGACGCCTTGTCAGAGGTGTGCTTAAAGGTTGCTTCGGACAACGACGACGCTGCCTGGCTTGGGCTTTTCTCCTTCGCCCCAGTCGTGCTGAGGTTACCGATAGGGCGCAGGGATTCACGTTCTCTGGCAGTGGTCATCAGAAAGAACTTGGTGGAGTTCCGACGTGGAGTTCAGCTTACAGACCTGCCTCCCCTACTTACCGCGGGTGATTCGGGTGGTAATGCTGAGCGAAATCAGTCGATCACGCGGGCTGTGTCGGCCAAGCTATCGGACGGGGATGTGTCGGGAGCAGCCCGCCTTCTTCTATCTGACGACGTTATGGTCGATGAACCAGCCGCTAGGCGTCGTTACGGGAAAAACACCCCCCCCCGCGCAGCCAGACTTGTGCTGGCCGCCTGCTCCACCCTCACAACTCTTACCTTCATCTACGTCGGTCGAGGATGTTCGCTATGCGATTGGATCATTTTCAAAGAGCTCGAGCGCCGGCCTAGATTTTGTAAGACCTCGGCTCCTACAGGACCTCCTCTCACCGATTCTCGGCTGCTCATCCGATGGACTTAGTAAGGCCCTGGCAAAGGTAATCGACCTACTGCGATGGGGAGTTCCACATCCAAGGTGGTGCCCCCTCATCTTCGGAGCGAGGCTGTTCGCATTGAAGAAGAAAGACGGCTCGTTCAAACCTATCGTTTGTTCTTCGGTACTACGCAGGGTCGCGGCAAAATTGGCAGTGAGGGACTCTAGGGGTACTATTAACCTAGCGGTTGGGCCTCACCAGTTAGGTTTCTCCACCAAAGGGGGTGCTGAAATAATGATTCATGCTACCAGGGCTTTTACAGATTCTCGGCTTGATCCGTGTTAGTTAAACTTGATTTTAAGAACGCGTTCAACACCGTCAGGAGGGACCACTTGTTAAGAGTGGTTGGAGATGAGGCCCTGCCATTTATCACCAAGAAAAATCGGCCTACGGTGATCCGTCGCACTTGATCTTACCCTCGGCACTGCTTAGTTCGGCTGTAGGGGTTCAGCAGGGAGACCCCCTCGCCCCCCTCTGTTCTGTCTTGCCGTTAAAGACTTAATCAACTCACTAGAGAGTCCTCTTAACCTATGGTATATAGACGACGGAGTCATCGGAGGAAACGTTGCTACAGTCTGTGAGGACTTAAAGAAGATATTATGTTTTGCAACATGCAGTGGGTTGGAGTGAACCCAACTAAGTGTGAGGTTTACATCATCCGTTCAGGTACGGCCGAGATATCTGCTATACGGAACCTTCTCCCGGGCTGCCGCGTAACAGGTGACGACCTGGATCTTCCTGGGGTGTCTCTGCTCACTCGCCACCTTGGACCGAAAATTGAGCGGGGAAGGGAAAAACTCGAGGTTGGTTTCAATCGCCTTCCCCAGCTGGGTGCCCACCGAGGGTTATACCTTCTACGCTCATGCTTCTCCGCGTCGAGGCTAAACTACCTGTTCAGGGGAATTAACTACTCAGCCTTCTCGTCTCAGTTAGAGGAAATTAACTTAAAGCTGTGCCTTGCGTTGAAATCTACAATTAACCTGCGGTTGCGAAACGATCCCTTAGTCCAGGCCTTCTTACCGATAGCCAGAGGTGGTCTGGGCCTGCCGGAAGCAGTTTCACTTTCAGTCGCAGCACACATCGCATCCTTGCATTCGGCGACTAGTGGCGTTGAGTCTATCCTGGACCCCCAGGCGGTTGCGAATTTCCGGGCTACACTCGAACGGACTCAAGATGCCGCCATTGCATCTTGTGGGTCTCTACCGGAGACCCGTTCTCTTCAGCGCGCGTGGTCGGAACTGGCAAACGACAGTCGATGGAATGGCTTATGGGACCGAGCAACCACGTTCACTAACAAAGCGAGGTTACAGGCGGTTTCTTCACCGGGTGCATGGTTGCACGCCCTCCCGAGCCCTTAGCTGGGGACCTTCCTGGACGACGAGTCTACACGAATACTAGTCGGGTTGAGGCTGGGAGCAAAGTTAGTCTTCCCACACCGGTGCAGATTCGGTGACGATATTGACTCCCTAGGTCACCATGGACTCTCCTGTCTCCAGAGTTCAGGCAGAATCGCACGCCACTCGGCGTTGAACGAGACATTTAGCAGAGGGCTTCGATCGGCAGGCTACCCATGCATTTTGGAGCCGTCTGGCTTAGTCAGAGATGATGGAAGGAGACCTGATGGAATGACCCTGACTCCCTTCGAGCAGGGCCAATGCTGGTGTGGGACGCGACCGTCTTTTAGCCCCCTCAATGGTCGGTACGGACGCGGCCCGCCCTGGACACGCGGTAGCCCTAGCGGAAGCAGCCAAGTGCAGAAAATATTCAAGCATTCGTTATTCACACTTGTTCTCACCGCTTGCATTTGAGACATTGGGGGGGCCTGGGTCGCTTACGACGAAACTGCTCAAGGATGTCGGGAAAAGATTGGCGCTCGCTACAGGAGACAAGAGGGCGGGCGAGTATTTACTGCAGCGTCTGTCATTAGATGTTCAGAGGGGGAATGCCGCTTCCGTGAGAGGTACCCTGGCTAGGTGGACCAGCCCAAGCCTGGACCTAGTGCCTTGAGTTATGCCCCAGCGGGCTGTGCACACGTTCTTACATCACAAATGTATATTTTGCTACACTTAAATAAATAATAATATATATATTATGAGCAAGATGGCTTAGTGGCAAAGCCTTTGCCTTGCATTTGGGAGGACTGCGTTCGAGACCCAGGCCGGCCACTCTTCAATTGGTTTGCATGGTTTCCAATTTATACAAGGTAAATGCCGGAGTGACTTAAAATTAGCCTTGACATAAAAAAACCGCACACATAGACTTACGTAAAATCTTTAAAATATATATATATATATATATATATATATATATATATATCGGTGTTTGGCGCCAAGGAGTACGGACGTGTGTATACGGAGCTCCGAGTGGTTACGCTTGTTTGTGTGAACGCAATAAAGGAAACGCAGAGAGTTGCATACAATGATGTGTGAAGTTCAGTGATCATTTCGGTGTATTGTGCGTGGCCATGCGACGAAGGGGTAAGGAGTTAGGCCACAGTAAAGGTTAGTTACGTCCATTACAGCAGGGTGAAGCAAAACGAAGGCGTCGAGAGTCTACGAGCGGTCCGGCGCGTATTCAAATTCAAACTATAACGGCTGCTCAGCTAAAGTGAGTTAACACAATGTTTAGGCGTCTTTAGGTGAGTACACAAACTTTAATATGGCAAGTGATGCCGGAGCATCGCCAGATGGGATAGGGTCAACGAACCCAAAGGATTCAACTATGAATCTCCCAGGCCAAACGCGCAGTGGCAGCTTAAGATACGTACCAGTCAGTTCCTTGTCAGTATGCAATTGTGGAGGAGTGTTAGAGAAGAGAAAGGTTACTGAGCGCAGTCCTCCATATACAGGCTGCGCCGCCTGTGAAATGAAACCGCGACTGACAGCGGAGATGGAGCTGGCGAAGAAGAGCGCTAAGACATGGTGCGATATAGCACAAGCTATGCAGGATCGCTGGCAAAGCATTATAACAGATGTCCAGCAGAGGCTAAAAAGAATCGAAGAGAAGGAGGCTCAAGTTGAGGAGAAAGAGAAGCGCGCAATAGTCTTACAGCAAGAACTGGCTGTAATGATCGAAGAAATAAAGCAAAATGTGAACGTAAATGAAAAGTAACGGCATATTAGCGACAGCAATGAAATAGTGGTTGAACTGAGAGAAAGGCTGGCTGCTGTTGAGGAGACAACGTCAACAGTAGCGGCAAATGTTGAAGAAATGGAAAAATGGATCCGGAAAAGTAAGAATGAAGACGGGAGGCGCGCCATTGAAGAGGAGACAGTAGTGTTAGACGTGAGCCACAGTGGCGAAGAGGAAGAGGAAAGAGATGACGAAGAGAGTGGTGCGACGGAGGCGAAAGGATGCAGGAGACGACAACAACAGAGGAACAGAAACGAGATCGCCAGAGAGGATGCGCGGATGAGCGTGGAGAAGAGGGAGGAGGCGAGTCAGCGAAAAGAGGAAGAAAATGTGCTAGCGGTCGAGAAACAGCAGCAGCAACATTAAACGCTACAACAACAAGAGCAGATATCTCGGATAAGTTTAACCGATCAAACAGGGGAGGCGGTGGCTATTAGACCAATGGGAAAACGGGTGGTAGTTGCCGGAGATTCAAACGTATGCAGAATAGAGAAGCAGGTTAGTCGGGTGGCTACTAATACAGGGGGGTTTATTTTATCTCTATGAGGGGCCAAGGAGCAAGGGATATTGTGGCAGCAACTAAACAAGCTATTAACATGTACAATAATGTAGAACATAGGCTGGTGTTTCATGGGGGACTGGTAGATGTTTTTCAGGCCCGGGATATGGAAAGTGCTGTGAATACGATTAGTACACAGGTACAAGACCTAATAGAATTTTGCAAACGGCAAAACGTAGTGTTGACAGTGTGTGCGCTTCCAACGGTGGTGAATGCTAAAGAAAGACGGGACTATCCGGGTACATGCAGGGCAGTAAATAGGAAGATAATGCAGTTGGTCAGGGCAGCAAAGTACGAATACTTGTCTCTTGAATACATTCAAGACAATCCAAGGGCCATGGCCTCTGATGGAGTGCACTTCGGGGAGGTAGGTGCTGTACTAGCGGCACGGCCAATTGGCAAGAGGGCGTGTGATTGGCACAATGTTAGGCAACAATAATTAAAGTAATCAATGCGCAAGTAAGACATGCGGGAACGGAATACGATAGGGGGACGCAGACGTGGAATCGACAAAATCGGGGCAGCGCACATTTTTCAGGCACGCGGTATGGGCATTTAAACGAGAAGGGAACGGTAGGGTACAGACACACAGGATAGGACAACAGATACAGGGACAAAAGAGAGAGGAGAGACAATATGGATACAGGGAAGAGTGGGACAGCGGGTACAGGGGGAATCACGACAACGGGAGCTACTTCCCGAGGGAGGGGGAACACATAGGAGCAGTGGAGATCAAAGGGGCATTGGAGGTCATCAGACGGTTGGCCATCAGTGGCATACAGAGGAGGAGATAAAGGGTGACGTAAGATCCAAAAGAGGAAGCAGGGCAAAATGAAACGTGCAAGGAAGTTGAGATTGCTAGAATAAAAGCGGGAAAGGGGCGGGGTAAAATGGGTATACGATAATTCAAGAGCGAGTGAGCTATTGACAGATGCCAGGGCAGGGATGTTGGATACAAGGATTCATAGAGCTAAATATAAGGAGAAGCAAAGTACAGAATGTCGAGCATGTGGGCTAGATAATATATATGGTTTATTTCGCAATAACATTGCATTTCAAGATGGTTCATAATTTCAATACAATTCATTCCTTTTATACAATTTAAACACTTCATCGACCGTCCCACCCGGCGAAAAAGTGCAAAGACCGCCGATGCTTCTGGCAGCTCGCTGCGTGGTATTTAGCGCATATCTGCGAGCAGAACCGGCAACGACATTGATCGTCAACTTGGTGAAATCCTTGGGTCGAACATACCAAGTGATGATAGCCATGCACAATGTATCTTGTGTACACGTGTCGGCTAGTGCATGCCATTCCATCCCAAAGCTCCCTGGCGAGGTACACATCCAATTGCGCTACCTCTGCCGAGGCCTCGGTCACTTTTCCCTGCCACTCCAACAAAAATTGCTGAAGTGGTCCAGTAATAGGTAACCTAAACCTGACTCTGATTGTTTCCACTGCCGGCCCGCAACCCGCTAGCAGGTACACGAAGCGGCTTTTTGCCGTCCGGGGTAAGCAAAGGACCCGCTTCATATATATTGTGAAGCATCTTTCTAGCTGCGCAAAATTTGCCGCTGAAAGATGGCCCCACACCCTGCCAAGGCTGTAGCTCAACATTGGCACAATCTTAAGCTCATAAAGACGCACGGCCGCACTCAAAGACAGTCGTCGAGGGTCTCTCACCTCTGTGTGAATAGAGGTAATAGCCGCTCGACACCTGTCGCCGATGTGCTGGGTAAAGGTCGTTCCCGTATAGTGTATCCTCAGACCCAAATACGGGAAATAGTTGATAAACTCCAGCGGTTGGCCACAACAGGGTATTACGTCTGCTGCGGCCAATCGACCCCCACGGCGAAACTTCATGGCTTTCGTCTTTTGCGCATTTATTTGCAGGCCCTTACGGTGAAGGTAACTTTCGACGTCGCCGACAATTCGACGAATGGCACCGCGGTCCCGGTGGCCCACTACTATGTCATCCGCATACATGACGACGACGAGGGCTAGATAATGAGTCAATCGAACGTATTAATAAAGAATGTATAGCCTTGGGGGGGGGGGGGAGCAGAGATATAGATCTGTCAGAGGACCTAGCTCTAGGACCAAATGTTAGAAATGACCTGGTCGATATTACAAGGAAGAGGTTGTCACAATGGAAAGCAAATACTTAGTAGGTATTGAAATAGACATGGATTATATGGATGCGTTGGTAATTTATATGCTGCCGCTCTAAGCGCCCCTGATATAAAAGGGTGACATGTGTATTTAGGTATACATGCCAAGCGAACAATAAATCAATCAATCAATATATATATATATATATATATATATATATATATATATATATATATATATATATATATATATATATATATATATATATATATATATATATATATATATATAATTCCAGCTACGGCGCCGGCAACGCTGACCACTTTGCTGCTAAAGACCAGCGTAGGTGTAAGAAGTTAATGGCAGCTTACTATGTGTGCAACATGCATGCGCCCGTGCTTGTAGCGGTTAGCATCGATCCACTCATGCACGTATTTTTTGGCTATGTACAACGGGGCTCTTAACTGGCCGTTTATGACGCCTTAGATGCGTAACATTTGCTAAGATGTTCGTGCAACTGTACATTTTCTTCCTCCCGGACCTCTGTCTGATGAGACAGACAGTGATTAAGATTTGCCGCACGTATCGTAAGCGCTTGATACCCGAGACTAAAAGGATGCACGTATGCTTTCAATAGGTAGATTAAGTTACGAGCTATTTTCCTGGCCAGAGAGGCCTTCTATAAAAATCGGTTTAATGACTTTAAATTGAACTCGCGGTGTTTCTGGAAAGGTATTAACTAGTTAGCCTGTGGTAGAAAGCTTACTAAGGCACGAGCATCCTTCAGTCATATTTTTCAGTACGGACCACATGATTAGCGGGCTTAAATAGATTGCCGACGAAATAAATCGACATTTTGCTACACTTAGATTTGAATCGTTGAGCTTGTTGAACTGGTCATGTATGGGTGAACAGCGTTTGATGGACTGTGGTCCAGAAAGGCCGAATCATTTTCATTGCCTTGGGTGCAGGGCTCTGACTTCGAGGGAGAGATTGCGAACCTGCGTGTTAGCTAGTCTAGTGAAGTCGCGGACGTTGCGGGTAGATTGGTAAAGTTAACTTCCTCCACTACTGCAGTTTATTTGGTAAGAGTAATCGACCTCTTTTTTAAACACGGCTATTTTCCTAAGTGTTTGAAATCTACCAACGTAGTCCCGTTATACAGGATAACAGGGTTAGCTACTGCCCTATGTCAGTTGTTAATAATATTTTAATTATTTGGTGCTACAGAGACCAACTAGGCGTTCGATCGGTAGACTTAGCCCTAACGCCCTCGCGGTAGCATATGCTTGACTCGGCCGAAATAGACTAGCCTTGGTTGACGCTAGTCCCCCTGGACAGACGTTTGCCTTTAAATGTCTTGGCCATATATTGTTTACTTATGTTGACCCGCTTGGGCCGCACGTTATCTAAAGTAAGCACGTTTAGGTCCTATCCCGAGAATAGATCTCAGTCTTTAATGGTTCGGCCTATTCAATCTACTTGTCGGCTTGTTGACTTGGGTACACCGCGGGGCTATGTCCTTGATCCCTTTATGTTTCTCATATTACTGAACTTTACCTTTCAATCAGGGTAAGAAGCCGCTTCGTGTATGTATAGTCGGACAGTGCGCCGATGGTGGAGATGCTTTGGCTTAGGCTGCGTATGCTTGTGACGGAGCCACTTAACCAAATCGTGGGGGTGGCGGCGCAAAATCACGGAGGTAAGAACGCTCGACATCTTTAGGTCTTCTTAGTTGTGAGCCGGGGTGGCCTGCGATGACTAGCAAGTCCATACCGGGTATATCGTACACGAGTTTCATCACTTCGTCTGTTTCCATAGAGAGTTTCATGAAGACCATAGTACTCAGTGTATTTGTCGGTTCTGCTCGTAGCAATGCGCTAAGTACCACTCGGTTGATTGTTCGGCACAGCAACGAAGATATTTGCACTTCTTCTCTTGGTGGAACGGCAGTACAAAAATAATTATGTTTAATAATTACTTGAACCATTTTGTATGCACTCTACTTGAGTAAAATAAATATGATTGCTATTACGGAACTCCATACTTATAAGAATAAATGCGATAACCTGGGAAAAGCGGTAGCTCCTGTTGATGAGACAACAACCTTGTTTCGACCCCAACCGGCTAACTTTAGTGTCTTTTTTGACGCTCATACTTCAATTGAGTTGGTTAAAAAAGTTATTGAGATGTTTAATACATACGGATTCATTGTGAATACAAGTAAAACCAGTATATCGGTATTTTGACGCACTGAAGGGCTGGTTCAACTACTCGATCGTTTTCGACTGGGTTCTAATAGGGTCGATCGTTCTCAGGCGGTAAAGAGCCTAGCCTTGGTATTGCATGGGCATTTATCCTAGCATTCTCATATAGATCAATTGATACCAAAGTGCTATGCCGTTATCTCAACGTTACGGTGTATAAGGCATATAGGGGTTCCAATTGAGGGTTCTTTGAATATTTACAAGGTCCTGTTTTTATCTATTCTATATTATACATCTTGCAATGGAGTAGCGGGTACTTGGTATTAGAGGTATTGCTTAAAGGGTTCAGGTCCGTCAAAATGACGCACTTCGTAACATCTTCCGATGACGCTCTAAGTCAGTTAAGGATTCATTCACTGCCTACAGTTTTTTTACCAGTCTTGAAAATATATTATCGTAATGTGGCCGCGTCTAAAAAATATCTTGCATCCCGCTCTGGTATACGTGACCAATAAGGCTTTGCGGCTAAAAATAACATAGGGGTCTTACTACTCTCCGAGACTCTCAAAACACAGCTTTCTCAAGTGAGCCCCACATTAGCGACAACTTCTCTTTGATCAAAGTATTTCCCACAAGATTATTCCTCACCTCGGTCAGACAAGGCACACACTTCGCTTTTATTGTCACTTCCAACCTATCAATCTACTCAGTATATACGAGTATATATTTCCTCGATTTCCACTTTCCGGGAATTCAGGGATTATG
Organism: Dermanyssus gallinae; assembly: GCA_003439945.1. Lineage (NCBI taxonomy): Eukaryota > Metazoa > Arthropoda > Arachnida > Mesostigmata > Dermanyssidae > Dermanyssus > Dermanyssus gallinae. The sequence continues at coordinate 20,180 of QVRM01004032.1, read as the reverse complement.
TCGAACAACTAGAACTTAGCATCAGCGTCCGCGGTCACCGATTGTCGGAGGAGACTTCAATGCGGACTACAATCTTCTAGGAAACAGCTTCTCATCAAGGGATGGTGAAAGAACTAGCTTCAAAATGCCCTTGATCAACCCCCGGACGGAAGGACTACTTGCAAAAAATGGTACAGCTTTAAAACATAGCCCGCTCACCCACTCGCACAACTGCTAACGGGTGGCTGCTTGGGAGAGTCAGGAGAGGAGTTCCGTAGGAAAAATCACAACATTTATCTCGGGGACGGAAAAAATTGTTCGCACAGAGTCAAGCAGGCGTAATAACAGGTTAAACTGGCCAGGTGAAGTAATCTCGAAAAGAAACCACTGTGGCTACTCTTAACAAGGGCCTAAAAGGAAGAAAGCAGGGCACGGGTCGACTGCATTTGAATGGGTTTGTGGGTCCCAAAATACGGTGTATTTAACAACGTAGAAATTAATTGGTAAGGTGCATCATGCATATAAATAATATATATATATATATATATATATTCATTTGGATCTGGGGAAGGTCAACGTGTAGACTTGTTATGTGCAGCACGATGGATATACTTTTATGTATATATATATATATATATATATATATATATATATATATATATAAATATCGTATTGCTTAAATTGTTGCACAGATATGTGTGTATATATATATATATATATATATATATATATCTGACCAAGCAATGTGAGGGAGGTAACTAGCGAGTGTTCTATCAAAATCACGAGCTCGATTGCAGCACTAAACGTACTCACTTCGTAGCGATGTCTCCAAATCCTTGCAAATTCGTTTTGATAACTAAATTTACGTCGTTGACTATCTTGTTAATCGTAAGCTTTCCTCTATGTCGGTTTTGCTCCATTTGTCTTGCCAATGGGTCCAGACGCTACGTTACCATCAGAAGAACCGCGTCGGCTGAGCCGTCGACGTAAAACGTCCAAATGTAAGGAGCGGCGGAATATGCCCTTTCATATACATCAGCGAAAACTTATAGCTCACAGGCATTGATCACCATTTTAGGGTGGCTGTACCTCTATCGAATAGCCAGGTATAGGCCATGAAGACTTGGCTCTCCCGGCACCAGCCTCCATATTGCTAGCGCGCAGTTCCTGGCACGGCATAATTCCAATTAATGCCCTGTTGACACAGTGACTGTATTAACAGCTTAGAGCTTAGCACAAACGGCAACATCCAACCAACGGGATCAAAGACTCCTGCAACCCGCTGCAGTATCTCCCGTTTGGTGATTCTTTCGGATCGATTAGGTATGGATTGGGCTATTTACATTCACGGCCAATTCATCTGAGGATGGTGTCCACCCTATGCCCAAAAGTCTCAGCTCGGTGCTGTCGATATGTCCATGCCTGAGATCGCAGAGGTGATCGATGACGTTCGCAAAGTTCATACGGTGAAAGTATTTTTGCAGCATTAAGGCTGGTAAGAAGCTACCAGGGGCTTCACCCCACATCACACGACACATCTGATTGGAGCGAATTATTTTGTCATATGGATCCTGTCCTCAGACATGACCTTAGTCTGCACATGTGCCTTGAATATATCAACTGAAACACCAATGGGACGTGCGCGAAACGTTATCAGTAATTACATTATATTGGGGTTGAGATTACGGCCGCTTAGAATGTGGTGATTGAGAGAGCATTCTCCTGGTGCGGAGCTGCTGCAGTTAAATACAGTTCGAGATCTCTCGTACGGACTGACGCAATGATGAGGCATATAGTAGATTCCGTCACACCCAGATGGTCCCGCAGCCAGGAAGTTACGAATCTCTTAGGCATACTCGCCTCTATGCGAGGCGAGTGAAAGTGGTGAGGTCATCAGCTCGTCGTTATATTTTTCGTACTTATCAGGGTCACGCCTCAGCTTGATGAGTGTCGACTCGAGTCGTTGTAACCAGGTCTTCTTTTGTATTAGCTAGGTTTCTTCGGAATAGTTACCGCATAGCAGCCGTTTTGAGACCAGATTGCTGCTTCGAACAACCTTCTCTAGATTGCTGCTTCGAAGACCCTTCTTCCTTAGTTAAGCGGTCTACTGAACTCTATTCCAAGCTTATCCAGTGACAATGATTTCTTGATGCTGCCAATAGATGCGGCCAGAGTGGTGGAAGAACAGTGCACCTGGACGGATTGCACTGCGGCATATACAAATTTCGATCCTTCCTGTTTATGAGATACGCGGAAGCCATGTAAAGAATGCCAAAACCGCTACTGAGATTGGTGGATCGCGTTCCAGCATCGCGGGGGCTGGCTGCTCAAGAATAGCAGGGTTCGGAAGGAGTGTCATGTACTCCTTATGATCAGCGAATCGCCGAAAAAACGCCAAAATAACTTATCGACATTTCCAACAGCGGCACCCTGAACACTGATCTGCTGGCTATTGATGGAGTCAGCTACGCCTTCAACACTATATGTGGACCCGCCGCTTCGGTACCGTTCACTGTAATCACTAAACAATAGGTCACAAGGATCGCTAGCACGTACGGCCAGAATGCAACTGTATACGTCTCAATCGAGCTACTGAAAGCAGCCAACCTCTGGATCTTCGCGGTCACAGTATTGAGCAGCGAGCGTAGTCCACGAACATCGCTCAGGTTTCTCACACGACAAGCTTTAGTCAGGTCGTAAAAATGTCGCTCACAAACAACGCCGACCCTACCACAGTTCTCCCTCAGCAATTGAAGCGCGACACTGTAACTGTTATTACAAATTTCGAGCGAAGCCACAAGCTTTGTCGGCTTACCTGTCAGGTGTTTCAAAAGGCATATTAGCTTGTCTGTTGGGGAAGCGTCGAACCGGCGAGCAATCCAATTTTCAAATTGACTAATGAACAACTGGCATTATACCACATCATGCCGTCTAAGAACTAAGGCGTCCAGCTTAAAAAACAACCCGAACTAGAAATTGGTGTTGCTATTGAAACTGCCGACGCAGTCGAAATCACCGTCAACAGCGATGTAAAAGGCACCAGCCGAGTTAAGACGGCGAGTCTCGTCAACGCGTTGTGACTATACTTGGCACAGCGAGTTTCTTCTTCCTCTAACATTACATACGATAACCGAGACCTATTCGCAAACACCTGTAGATCCAGTTTACGTATTAGTTGTTGACGTTGTCTCACAACTGATATCCAGGTCACTACTTACGATGTGAAGTCGTTATACTTATTACTTTGTTTATTTAACACAATTCGGGTAAAATACCTACTATATCTACAGAAGAAATGACTGCATTTTGCTAAAAACATACACCATACACGTCAATTTGTCATCTAGCTACATATTTAAATTTAAGAATTGGCGCACCGAATCGATTTCGACACACTGGCCGACATCACATCTATCACGTACGTGAAGTCGTTATTGAATGGGGAGTTGTGCCCGTACAACTGAGCTCGTTCAGCGGTGTCCGTTGGGTTTTGTCGCGCAGATTGAATAAAGCGACCGTTGGGACCGTCCTCGCAATTAAATGAATTTTAAAGAAAGGTACTTAACAACGACGGCAGATACGGCTCTCACTTTAGAAATTCAACACACGTGTACACATATACGCAGATTTTGCGTTGCCATTGTGTAAGGACTCGCTCTGCTGATCTCCTTCAACCATATTTATATATATATATATATATATATATATATATATATATATATATATATATATATATATATATAGGCTACAGATATCCGTTTAGTATAAGCGGTAGTTTACAGCGTAGCAATGTCACCATCTAGACAGCAGAATCCGAGAAAGGCCAAGAATTACCCAACGATATTGTGTCGACTTACGCCGAGCAGTTAACACGCACAGCCACCATCTTCTCAAGTCGACGAGTTAACAAACACAACATCGTTTCTTTCTTGAACTTTAAAGTAAAACCGCGATTTCGCCCAAAGGTTTCACGGACCTCTGAATAGGCCTGTACGTGCATACGTAGAATGGACAAGACTAGATGGAATGGACACAAACAAATGACAAAATACTCAACCCAAGACTACAACGCACACAGAACCCAATGTGTACCAATCAAAATGTATGTTATAGAACGCAGAATCATTAGAATCTCCAGGTAGCACAGCAGCGGAGGATGAGTTCAGCTAGCAAATTATTCCATGGACAAGCGGTGAAATCAGAGGGGAAGGGACGACCAAAATGGTGTGTCTGTGTTGGGGTACGTACGGCAGAACATGCAAAGCTTGTCTACATCGTAGAGTTGGTAGACATCTATCTGTATTTATCGCCCACCAGAGAAGAACCCATATCTAGTCATACAATATATTGATAACTGCAAGGCGCTTTGTACCGACATAACTAAACATTTTATTATAAGCGGCGATTTTAATTGTAAATTGACCAAGAACGAAGCAAGACAAACGGCTTTTAAAACAGGTATCAGTAAATATGGGCTAAGTATTGAGAATAATTGCAAGTACCCAACATATTATAGTTGGAACGGACGTAGCTGTATCGACTTAGTTTTATCATCAGTCTCCCAGGCAGCACGCGCAGTTAGCAAATTAACGACAATTCCATCAGCCCATCATAAACATTGTAAAGTAGATTTTAGTCTTCAGCGAAGTCAAAATTTAAAGGTAACTCTACCCGTAAGCATACGGCTCAGCCGCTCACTTAACACTCCTTTACCAAAGCAAACTTTAGAACTATTTCACTTATTTCAGTCACTTATTGTGAGGATATTAACTATGCAGGAAGAAAAATTCGGTGGGCAACGCATGAGACTTAATAAGGAACGAGTGAGAAAGCCGTGGCTGCTGCTTGCTAAAAGGCCGGTACCTCTAAACCTACTAATCAACGACGACGATTGGGCTACCCATGTATTGCCACCCCGAGATACTGCGACAGATAACTTTCCGCTGATTATTGGGGGGGAGGGGAGTCAAACCGCTAACCACACTACTACTACTAATAAACTAAACACAACCGAAAATCGTCGGGACCCGATTCCTATGTTTATGAACACATTAAAGCAAACATTGAAATTTTATGCCCCGTTCTCACACGACAATACAATAAATGCCTTCAACTGAGACGGATGCCCGATACGTGGCGAAAAAGCTTTTTGTTTGTTTCATCATCATATTTATTTCGCTTATATTGAGTATTGCATATAACATAGACAATTTTACTGATTACACAATTATACAGTCAGCTGCTCGCGGTATGTTATTCGAGAGAGACAGTGCAGTGATCTCTTCGCAAGGGCCAGATAGGCAGACGTATGAAACTTCGTAAACACCTGAGAGCACAGCCGACAGATGCACTCGGTGTACTTCTCATGGAAGCTCGTGTTTGAACAGACCAGGTGATGATAGCCATGAGCTATGTATCTGGTATAGACGTGGCGATTGTCACATGCAAGACCAGACCAGAGGTGAGAGGCACTGAAAATATCCAGGTCTCCAACCTCTCGTCGGGCTTGTTCAACTTTATTTTCCCATTCCGAGATAAAACTCTCGAATGGTACTGTACGCGGCGTCTTCAACCTCAATCAATAGTCTCAACAACCGGTGCACAGCCTGACATTAGGTACACAAAAAAGCTTCATCCAGCCAATCTTGAAGCGAAAAGGAGATGCTACGGACCCGCAAACTTACAGGGGCGTTGCTCTCGTAAGCATCCTATACAAGATCCTGACGTCGCTGGTCGTTTCAAGATTACAAGCAATTACGCAGGGTAGGATAACACATGAACAATATGGTTTTACTCAAGGCCGAGCAACTGCGGGTGCAGTAAAGTTTGTTCTAGAACATGTTACTCATCGCCATCGTAACACGAAAATGACATACACGTTTTTTATCGATTTTTTTAACTGCGTTCGATTGAGTACCTAGGAATCGACTTGTCGAGATATTGAGCTCTAACTTTTTGTATAACGGGTACGATATTTAATCTTCTGCATGATATGCTAAGCCATAACGTCATTACAATAAAAATTGTGACAACTATGTACTAGAAACCGTCCCATCCCACAGAACACGGGCGTGGCACAAGGCGATTAGGCCAGCCCTTTTTTTATTCATATTGTATGTGGCCGAACTAGCAGATCGATTACGTGACATCAAACACCGCACGTATTTTATGCTGACACCTTATAATACTGGCAAAATCCCGAGACCACCTGCAGTATTACCTCAACGCAATAGCAAAATGATGCGAAACAAATAAGCTTACAATAAACATCGCGAAAACGAACGTTCTCCGCTTTAGCAGAAAAGGGGAATATGCCGCAGCAGACCACCACGTTAAAATAATGGACAATCTCTCGAGCTTATCAACCACTTTTCTTACCTTCGAGTCACCATAACCCAAAGACCTCAGACCCTCCTTTAATCGACATATTGAGGAGATGCGGGCCAAAGCCACAGCTGCAATATTTCTGTTCAGTGACCTCCGCGACGTAGACTTGAAAATCAGCATGAATGTATGTCATATGGAAATACTACAAACAAATACTAATAAAGAGTTACTGCTTGCCCGTAGTGCAGCAGACTTGACCCTAAGCGATATAAAAAGTCTAGATAAAATATAGAATTGGTATATCAAATTAATATTGGGCGCACCAAAGAACACGTCAACAACACTCGCAATGGAGCTGTGTAGAGAACAAACATTGACAGAAGAGTTGGTACTGAACAAGCTACCCGTCAGTCCCCTAGTGTTCAACGCCTACAGAGATTTTCGAGAGACTAAGAACATGCAATTTATTATCGACAATTATCCCGAAGGCCCAGTTTTTGCCTCCCAGAGGTGGAACGAAGCCTCACAAAATAATCGTACCACCATTTGTTGGATCACGTGGCATGGATACCACAATTGTATATGTATGAAACCTAATTGTCTCTGTATTGAAGAGTGTGTGTGTAGTTTTTGTGAAGAATATGACACCGGGCGCTACCACGTACTCGAATGCACCGAGAGAGCACTGAGATTGAAGAGGAGTCCGTTGCCTCACAAGCAAAATATGCACTGTCCTAAATCTTTGTATTGTACCTAGTCTACCAATTCATGGTGAAATAGACGCCTGATAATATGTAGAATGCTCATCCTCGCGCTGCTCTTTGCGTTGCCATTGAGTGAGCCCACTCGCTTTGCCGCTCTCCTTCCTCCAAGCAGAGAACAGCAGCATGTTTAATCAGCCGTTTGATTACAGGGTCTTAATAAAGTCAGCGGATAGGATGCAGAGATGAGCAGTTTGCAATTTTAGTAGACAATGATTCTCGTAGGTTTTTATATAGGCATACTTTTTGTGTACAACTATAGCTGGATGCGTAAAAGTATTCTATCTATTTTTGCGGGTAAAAGAGTATTAGTTTATTACCAACGAAAAGTTGAAACGACGATATAGCGACCGAAGCGTATTCGAAAGCCTGAGTAGATGGAAGTAACAAACACAAATAGCCTAACGCCAACTTCGTGCTGACGCTGTGACTCTGTAGTTGAGGTTGTAAGCACTTATTTACGTCTTGACATAGTATTCTTCAGTAGCAACGCTAGATCGTGCTTGAAAGATCGACATGCGGCAGGATAAGAAAACCAGCTGCTGCACCTGCAAACACCATGTGTCGTCTGCCTGGCGCTCGGGCGTTCCTATGCATGGCTCTAATTAACATCACATAGGTCGGCGCCACTATCAAAAGGTCGACATTTCACAGCATATTCGCATCGGCCAGAGATGTTTACCCATCAGATTTAAGCGGAAAAGAAATGCTTTCAGAACCTCTTTTAATCTTAGATTTGTTTCTGGAACTCCAGTCCTGAGTACTCATCAAGTCGCGCCCCAGGCAGTTATCCTTGACCGTTCGCCGCATGGAGAGCCAGCCCTGTCTAGCCGTGAATTATTTCAGCTCCAAAGAGAAAGATGACATACGAGAGATGACGTACTATGTGTGTGTGTGTATGAGTTGCGTACAGGTATGTACTTGCAAGACGCGTTGGTAATGACTTTCATCATCAGTATCAGCTTCTTCATATTGAACTCCTGCCCCCCCGCCTCGGTGAGATTCGTCGTCGTTAGTAGATAGAAGCCTTATTAAATTTAGAATAAATTAAATTCAAAATCCGTCGTCTTGTCGGCCTGCTTCGTTCCGTCTCTCTCCGTGTTGCGATCGACGGGAAACCGTGCAATCGGAGTCGGATAAATGTGTGTTAGAGTTCAGAGAAAAGCAACGACGAAAAGAACCCTGTTGACCCAAGCTATCAGCACATCACTATGGAGATGCGACAATGTAAGCACAGTATTACTTAGATCTATAGTATATGTATTAGCTATCGTAGCTGTATTAGTAAACTAGGCAGCGCTGCAATGCACGGTTCTATGCGCGCGCACTGCCAGATGATACCTACAGAATGATGAGTCAAACAAGTGTTTATGTGCAGTTTAACTCGTTTCTCTGAGGACCTATTTTCCGCATCTTCTTCGGTGTTCTCAAGTCGACCTATCAACTCGGCACTAGAACATTTATAACAGCTTCAAGTCGCTTACGCCGCTCTGTAGACATCGGCCGACCAATTGTTAGGAGTCATTTTATGCGTGTGAGTGTCCCATAGGTGCGGAAGGTCGAAGATGATTGCGACAGATGTTCGTTTTGACCTCTTCAGACTCCTGAAGTTTCTGACAGTCCTGATGTGACATCGTTGATTATCCAGGATACCTACAATTGCCGCACTCATAAAAACACGGCTGCCTATGGAAAATGTACACGGGTTGTTAATGTACACGGCCGATACGGCATATCTATCTATTTTGTAGGTAGGCACTGTAGGTGGTTGTTTGCACTCGCGACGGCCCAGCTGGTTAGTTAGTTAGCCAACGGACATAACGAGACCACTTGCCCCGCCCTGACATTCCCCTGCGATGGAGCTGTTTCTCGCCGTACACACGTGCGAACCATACTACGGTCAAGGACTCTGCCGAACCGTGTGACGGCCGGAGGTCGGTCACACCCCCACCAGACGATTATGAGTGCATGGCGCAAAGTCAGCCTAACTAATCGCGCTGTTTGCTCAGATTATCGTATAGTTTAATTAAAACCAGTCTACGAGTATGTTCGCCTAGCCTTATTATCATCATCATCATCATGGTCATCATACGTTGTTCTAGCCTCGTTCATACGAGAAGAGCGCCGTGTATATACATATTACAAAATATTAGCTAAGCCAATGTGCCTAGCGGGTATGTATTGTGACTATCACGTGTCCGCTATATATATATATATATATATATATATATATATATATATATATCCGTGTCTATACAAATATATGCTTTTGTGTGCGTAGGGTGGGTTCGTCCCCTTAAGTGTCACGATGAGTTAACTATATCGGCTTGTTGGCGAATGAAGTTGACATGGGATCTGGTGGTTGACAGATCTCTATAAGCTAATTTCGGAGATAATTGTTTCGACATATCTCTGCTCAGTTTGAAGTGTGTTGAAGTTTAGCTTTGAGTATAGGGTTGTCCGCCGTGACGTGGGTTTTGCCCACGTGAGAGGGCAAACCAATAATTAACGCCGCCCCAATGACACGGTAAGTTAAAATATGACGCCGCTGGCAGAAAATTCGTTTTTAGAGCCCGGTACGATCGTTGTCGGCGTAGAGTGTGTCTTTTTGAACGAACAGCTAACAGATGCTCTCGAACTATATTATAGAAGGGTCGGTATCATCTAGTGCAAGCTAGTCTTCTAGTGCTCCGCGTAAGTCTGGTGGATGCACCTGACGATCGAGAAGATGCCGCAGTGTTGCCCCTGCCGATAAAAAAAGCCGTCTTGATGCTGGGTGACAGTGTCGTCGGACCGGTTGGGCCGGCTCTAAGAAAACTTCTCCCAAATGGGACACCTGTCTCAGTGCACCCGTTCCCGAGAAAGGACATCGATAGTAGAGCGGCCGAGGCGGAGAAGCACATGAATGCTGCCACTGAGCCAGTGTCTATTTTCTTGCATTACGAATGTATGGTTCGTGGAAGCGGTTAAAGCATTGGCCACAAAAGTGCACGTGTCTTGTCCGCGATCTGAACTCCATATACTGTCCGTACCTCTATTCGAACAGGGGCATAAGGCGACCAACGACAGTGCTATCTTCTCAGTACTTCCTCTCATTATCACACAACAATAAGTGATAGAAAGCGGCTGCTATTTGTACAAGATGGAAGTTGCTAAAAAGGTTGCGTGTAACATTGTCAGATGGACTTTTCAGGGGTGAATCTCAGGGGGCTTAAGAACGTGAACCGGATACCCGCGCCCCAACCAAATCCGGAATCCAGAGCCACATCTTAGTGCTACGAGGGCCAGTAGTGAGCTTGGTTTCCTGAACCAAGCCCTAACGGCTAAATCCCAGCAACCCGCTAGCAGACGCGGCGTCTCCAGCAACTGGAGGAAACCCGGCAACCGTCACTGAAGTAGGGGTCGGAGTAGGAGCTCCAGACGTTGCTAAAGATAGCACAGTGGAATTGCGAGGGCGCCGCAAGCCCTGGTCGCACCGTAAGCTCTGGATGGTGTCGATATAGCGGTTCTGACGAAGAAAGAGTTGTGTGACCGCGTTATTGGCTTTCCCAAGTTTCTACGCCGTCCACAGCTTGGCTCAAGGCGTTCTGGTCCCGGGCAACCCAGCGGGGAAGTGGCCGTGCTACACAACCATAGAGTGGGGGACCTCAACCTCTGCTTCGTCGGAGACAGTTCTGTGTGTCTGCTGCCTGTGTGTCTGATTGTCGCGGGATATTTCAACGCTCGGTTCGATTGTTGTTACTCTAGTAGCACGATAAGAGCGCCTACACCATTCGGGGAGCTTGGTAGTCGATTTGTTTGCGGTCAGCGAGGACAGAGTAAATAACATTGGAAAAGGAAATGCGTTGAGGAAATGCGGTCTCATTTGAGCACATATCCCTACTGCTCTAGAACTTGAGGTGCATGACGAAACATCGAGAGCCTACAGACGAATGCCTCCGACCCGTAAATTAGACGTTGCGGCTCTACTGAAACGTCCTGCCAATTCCTGATACCATTGACGTCGAGCAGTATGCTGGAGATCCTTCAATCGTCTACTTGCTCCCCAAGGATACGCAGACATCGCCCCTGGTTCAACCACAACTGTCACGCTGCTCGAGCGACACAGAAGATCCTTCAACTGTTGGCAGAGCTGCAACCGGCGGTAAGGCCGCTTGCTTCTGTTTCCGAACGATATGCCGGAAGACGTACACTTAGCAGAAGAAAAAGTACCTTCAACAACAGGCTATCCTCTTGGCTCACGCGAAACAAGCCTCATACAAGTGGCTTCCACGTGGTGGACAGTACTCCTGTCCTATTAGCTTTGTCGCGCTCGTTGGATATTTCACCGAAATATTTGCATCGAGCGACATGATTCTTGCGAATCACCACTGTTCTCCGCTGTCTGGGACGAGGAACCGACAGGATACCGTAGCCAGTTCGAGAAATACGTCACGGTTAGAGAGGTTCTGCAGGCTTTTCAAAGGCTGTGCAACAACAAAGCATCAGAACCGCACGACGCCTGGAATGAGCACCCGAAAAGCTTGCTGGTACAGGTCCTGTGTTGGGCAGCATTGTCAACGAATGCGTTAAGACGAGGCTTCTCTTAACACAATGGAGAAATTTGATCCTACTGGTGAACCCGAAAGGCAAAGGTGACCCTTGGTCTAGAGATGCATTGCAAAGAAGAGCGTGTGCTACAAGCTGCTTTTGTTCTTGATCACAAAATGACTAAGTGACTTTTTGGAGGCCATGAACGTCATTCCTGGAGAATAACTTAGATTTCGGAAAGGGTGCTCCACATAAACAGCGTGCAGGATTTTTCTTGATGACGTCCAGGAAACCTTCTTCCGACCAGGGCCGTCTCTGTACGCGGTATTTGTCGATTTCAAAGCCGCTTTTTATTCCGCTGACCGCGTGCTCAACATTCTGACAGAAGTCGGCGTTTCCTGGAATATGCTAAACTTCATAAAAAAAGATCCTACAGGAGAACCGGGTGTCAATCGACGATGAAGTCTTGGAACGGCCGGCGTTCTTGGAAACAGTCTCTCAATCAAACAACCGAGTTTGCTCAGGGAGAGAACTTGAGTCCACTTCTCTTCTTCACCGTCTTAAAGAACCTGCCAGAAGGAATTTGCGGGAGTAGAGATCTCGTTAAGGTTATATCATATGCAGATGACAGACTGCCATCTATGAGAGTAGCCGTTTCCAAATCCGACAGGCGTTGGCCAATTTCGACAGCTGTAACAGAGTTTGGGTTTACAATTAACCTTGGTAAGACGAACGCGTGACGACTCTCTTTATACTGGTAGCTGTTCTCTCTCCTACGTCAATAAGCTCCCTTACCTGGGACTAATTTTATCAAAATCAAAATAGTGTCAAATAGTTTAGGGTTCTCGTTACATGTTATAGAGAGATGCAGGAAACCCCTTATAGCGGCGTCTTCTATCTGAAGCCCGCACCGCCTGTCCCTCGTCACAGCCATCCGCCTCTTCGACCTGAAGATTGTTTTATATGGAGTGAAGTTAATCTGGATACCAGAAATCTTGACCAGCGGAATCAAGGAAAAGCAGACTTCCTGAAACGAACTCTGGGAATTCATAGATCAACGCGCAACCGTCTCGCATCATTTTAGCCTATTGTCCACTCCTCATATTAACATATTGTCCACTTCTCATATTAGAATATTGTCCATTCCTCGTAAAAGACCTGAGGCGTCATCATAGCCTCACTTACACTGAAGCCCTTAACGATTGCATTGGAAGATGGGAAGTGAAGTTTTCCGAGCTCGACTCGAAATTATTTAATACCGGAGTGATGAATGCGGAGTGCAAGGGGCAGAGCGTAGCAACAGACACGTAATGACACGGTTTGCAGTGCACGGCTTTCATCACCTTATATGCCAACAGACTGAGTTCCATGAACCACGTGAGATTTGTGTTTGCCGCCGCTGCGGCAAATTCTGCCTAAAATACCATGCCGCAGAATACAACTTTGTGCAATATTTAAATTAATTTGCCCATCAGTGTGGGTCTTATATATATATATATATATACAAATTACCCTCCGGTGATCTTACCTCACTGCCCTTATAGTTGTCTAAGGTGCTGTATTGTGGTTGCTGCTCAACGTGAGTAAATAAATATGAATGACTACACTAAAGAATTAAGGGGCAGTAATGGACTGTGACAAAAACGACAAACCATGTGAGATTTGTGTTTGCCGCTGTTGCGGCGAATTCTGTCTAAAATACTATGCCGCAGAATACAACTTTGTGCAATATTTAAATTAATTTGCCCATCAGTGTGGGTCTTATATCTTTGTATATATATATATATATATATATATATATATATATATAAAGATATAAGACCCACACTGTATATAGGCGAGCACTGCCGAGTGTGCAAACGTATTGTAATTGATTAGTAAATCATCACAATATTTTCTATATATATATATATACAAATTACCCTCTGATGATCTTACCTGACTGCCCTTATAGTTGTCTAAGGTGCTGTATTGTGGTTGCTGCTCAACGTGAGCAAATAAATATGAATGACTACACTGAAGAATTAAGGGGCAGTAATGGACGTTTGACAAAAACGGCGAACCTTGTTGTCTCTACGAAGCAACGTCGAAACAACCAGCCGAGGATCCTGCCGAGGATCGATCTCCGCCTAATATCTTTTGAGCTCAGCTACACCGGCAAATTCAATCAATCTCAAACTAAAGCCAAGATGAAGTGCTTCAATCTTAGAACTATCAGCACGGCTACCCGTATCATCATGATGCTTCGCGGGAGACGATGATAGGAAAGCGAGCGAGCGAGGGAGCGAGCGACTATCGAATGTCTTTTGGCGTACGTGAAGCCCTACCACCACGAGGCTGCTACAGCCAACCAGTCGACAGAAGAACGGCAGCGTTACCATGCGTCAAAATTACGACAAAGGCAAACGAACTTTGACTTCATTTGGGTTAATTTTAGTATAGAGTGGCGTTGTTGTCGATGGCGTCGTTTTTGTTGTCACGGTAGTTGTTGTTGCTGTTTCTTGTTGTGGCTGTTGCTGTTTTTGTTGTTGTTGTTGTTGCTGCTGTGGCTGCTGTTGTTGTTGTTGTTTTCGTATGGCTTCGGGAAGTCTTTACACAGAAGTCGGAAGATCAGAACTTGCTGCTCCCCTCTCTAACTCTCATATCTTTCTCTAACTTTGTCTCTCTCTCTCTCTCTCGCTTTCTCTCTCTTTCACTGCCTAGCCTTAGTTCCATTAGCCGCAGATGGGCAGGGCGCCGCGCCCTTGTGTCGCAGTCCACCAGTAGCGGTCCGTACTCCAGTATCGGTAATTCGCCGTTGCTTGAATGGCAACTGCTACAGATGTTACTACGGCACATCATTGGAATTGAGAACATCTATTCTATTCATAGTCTATTCACATGCTATTTGCAGCTGCTCGGATGGCAACTGCTGCAGATGGTGCTACAACACATCCGTTGGAGATGAGAGAACTGTGTGTTCTTCTATTCACGAATTGCATGAATGATACAACCACCCACACGTGGAGCTCGTCTGAGATCAACATTGAAAAAATAGGCGAGTTGAGTTGAGTGATGCAGTCCCCAATTCGCTTGACCACTGAAATGATTAATCTGCAACAATTTTACTTATGTGAAGTAAGGTATAGGGCCGAATGTGAGGGCCGTCATAGGGTCTGCCGCCGCTTTGACTCTTCTACGAGGCCCCTATCATCTACACAGCGACATCTGGCCGTGTTTACTTGGCTTCGGAACGCGGCAGTAGTGCAGATCATCCCAAAGCTACGAGTCCTGCGTCGTGGACTTCGAGCTCGAGTCGACTCATTGTTCCCTATGTGGCATGCAAATTCAATCAGGAAGCATGCCTCGGAAGGGCATCGGAGATTGGGCTGAATACTTCGCTGAGCGGTTCGGATAAAACTAATCTGCAAGTTTTCCGTTACGGAAGAATGTAGAATAATCACGTTTGTGTTTCTTATTTTTGGAAGATAGTACACAAGGTGTTGCAGGAATATTTGAAGAGCGATATATAGAATTGTAGAGCTCGTTAAAGCAAATGTTTTTTTCCAATGGAACATGGTCTCTGAGAAGTCTTGTTTCAGAGTGAGAGTGAAATTACTACAATTTGTGACAGTGGTGTTTTTGCCCGACATAGGAGAACAAAATGTGCTGTTGCGAGGCAACCAGTCTTCCTATACTGAAACTAAGCACACCTTCGTGTTCGTCTGAAGGATATGCAAGGCCGGTCAGACGACGTGGCGTTCACGCCAAATACTTCAGAATCATAACCCTACAGCCACTCGCAGCGCTCAAAACGTTCAGCCAATGGCGATCATTTTGGTACCAAACATATGCCAATGCGAGCTGTGGTTGCGGAGTAATTACGATTTTCGGAAGGCATGTCCAGATTAAGTGCATGTAAAATGACTGTGTGGCGACGTTCACTACCGCCGACGTGTCGCGCAACAGCCGCAGCGCGTCATTTTTCATGCATTTAACCTGGACATGCCCTCCGAAAAATCGTAATTACTCCGTAACCACAGCTCGCCTTGACATATGTTTGGTACCAAAATGATCGCCATGAATTGCGCATTGCCTAAATATGTCCGTTTTGAGCGCTGTGAGTGGTTGTAGGGTTATGATTCTGAAGTATTTGGCGTGAACGCTAATAAAGAACTTAATTTTTGGCGAATTCTCTTCTAAGCGACCATGTCGCGTCGTCTGACCGGCCTTACATATCCTTCAGATGGAGCAGAATTTTATCACGAACACGAAGGTTTTCGTATAGGAAGTTTCTATAGTTTTTGTATTGGAAGACTGGTTGTCTCGCAACAGCACATTTTGTTCTCCTATGTCGGGCAAAAACACCAGTGTCACAAATTGTAGTAATTTCACTCTCACTCCGAAACAAGACTTCTCAGAGACCATGTTCCATTGAAAAAAAAATTGCTTTAACGAGCTCTACAATTAAGTATATCGCTCTTCAAATATTCCTGCAACACCTTATATACATATATATATATATATATATATATATATATATATATATATATATATATATATATATATATATATAACGTTAAACATGGACTTTAGTACGTATTTTGATTGCAGCAGATCTACTTATGTATATATTTATATATATATACATATAAACTAATGGTGAGTTATCTCAAATGACGATGATGCGCACAACAAAAAAACGTGGTACTACTTGAAAAGCTGTATAAAGGTCAACCAAGAGCTGAATATGCATTTGGTGTATATGGGTCGGACTGGAAGCTAGGAGTACCTTCTGGGCTGACTCTGAGCCAAGATTAAAGTTCATGGGACTGTTTTTCACATTCCTTCATAGACGGACTACCCCCATAAATATAAATGTGGGGCAACGGTGGGACTCGAACCCGCGCACCTACGTGTCTCCTCCGGTCGCGAGGCGCAGGCGAATGCACCACGCCTCTACCGGGCTCAACGGAAGATAGAAATACTAATATGCTGTAACTGTCGTCTGCCCGCCAAATGGCGGTAAACTGCATGATGGACGGTCGCATCAATCCTATCCACAGGCGCAAACTCGATTCGTTGACGGAAGATGTTGTCAGAGAATAGCGAGAGGCCAGTCGAAACCAAACACAACGTTCACCAAAAAAGCTGTACGTCCCGTTAAAGGTGGCTTCAGGCCGCAAATACGCGTTAAGAAGAGCTTCCGGCGGCAATTGGAAACAAAGCCCCCGTATATTTGCATTTTAAGAATACAAGTCTTCAGAAACGTGAAAAAAACAGTGGCAGACGAGAAACTGTGATCGTTATTAGAAAATTAGAAATTGACGAAAACCTAAACACTACATATACGTGGCTATAAGATACACTAGGCCTGGAAATTATGAGCCTGGATAGGATTGCGCACGACTGCTTTAAATTGAAAAACACTAAAATACTCATCGTGTAACTCGAGCTGTGACGCGGGCCGAAAAACAACATCGTACGCCCTTCGTCCAATAATGTATGCAGAACTTAAGAGGGAGCGCTCAAAAAAGCTTTTGCTGGCTGTCCACGAAGCCTAAACGCACGACACCGTATACATATCCACGTTTGTTGATGATCAGCGGTTGTTTTTGTTGGCGATTCGGTTACAATTCCATTTAGCCATGTCCGCCAGCGGTTTTTTCTGCAGCACGCTGTTGATCGAACTTGTATTGTGACTTGTACGGCAGCCATTGCTCTCGCACACATTGTCAGTTCATCATCTAGATTGCCAGAAAATTTAGGCGCATTTCTCTCTCACTAAGACATTAGCTTTATTCCGTAAAGTATAATATTTGATATATTTAATATAGTTAATAATATTTTAATATATTTATTGATTTTTTTTCATATATTTAATTGTAATAATATAATAGCGTGTTTAAGTAGTTTTAACATATTAGCTAAAGACGCTCCTCCAGACAGTGCCGCCTTACGTACATGGTAAACGTTTTTCTCGGGTTTCCAGGCGTAGCAGTTCTAGGAACTTTTCCGCAACATATCGCACTCGGTAGTGCATGATTTTACTAAATATAACAGCGAACGCATCGTTACCGACTAGCAGGATTACGCATTTTCGTGTACACTACATGGTTATTACATTGCAGCGGCTCTCGGAAGCCAAACTCAAGGAGGAAAAATTTCTACAACGTTTAATTTCGTGTACGCTTTGTGAGAACTGAGAAGCAACGACATGCAAAGTTTATTACGAGCAATATTAAAAACGCCCCTCATCACCTGCAATAAGGATACACTTCACTTTAAACGAACACTACTGTTACCAATATCCTCTGAGAACGATTGGGGTCGTACCACAACGCTATTTGCGAGTGACTGATTGCAGACTTTCTCTAGTAATCGATTTGCGTCCTGCGCTTAGAAATTCCCTAATGCATAGAACTGTTGAAAACAACGGCAAAAGCTAAAACCGTACGGACTTTTAATATGACTTGACAAGTTAGTGTGTTTGCAGGGACGCTGTGGCTCACCGTGGCTCTGTGTCGCATATATTGCATAGCGCTGACGAGGGAACAGACAATGAATATCGTCTATGGCCTAACTTGTAACATAGAAAAGACAAGAGATTTGATATGTGAGATCAACGTTGCGAAAAAACTTTGTTTTATCTTACGGACGTTGGCAGCATTTCAGAGAAACACGACAGAGATCAGTTTGCTCTTGTGGGCTACGAGACGTGTACAGAGAGAATGGCAGTCTTGTTATTAAGGGGAAATTTGTGCAGGCTATTTCGTAGGCTTTGCTAGCACGCGGATATTGTTGTCGTTTTTACAGCTCGTCAATTACGTACGGTTAACCTGACGTGGAACATAGTTTTCCTAAGTAATTTTAAATTGGTAAGCGTGCCGCTGTGTAGTGGCAATGGTTTTTCACAGAAGATAAGTTACAAAAGCACCTGCTACGCGGATGGCGCTGCTGCTGCTGCACATTGGTGAATCACAGAAGGGAAGAAGAATGAAAAGTCCAAGGGCACTTTTCATTCTCCATGGCGGGCAGGTTTCTATTACAGCGCCGTCACCTCAAAATGGAGCAGGCAGGCAGGCAATAAGGGAACGCTTAATGTACACGCTCGCCGTTAGGATCTACAAGGCATATCAGGCCTGTTAGTCATGACTCTCGCCATGACAAACTGTGGAGTGCGGTTGGATCGGCGGATCACGAATATGAGTGACGGATGGGTAAGCTGTCTGACCCAGGAGATAACGTACTTAGTACTTAATGATTAAGTGATCTGGCGTTCCACCTCACACAAGTTCCCGGAAAGTAACAGATTTGTCCAGGAGTGGGAAAGACGCCTAAGCCAACCTGCTGGCGTCCTCCGTCATGCTGGCAAGAGATGTCGTGCACGCGCTCGACCGTTGGCCAAACCCAAGGAGAACCAACTTTGTGGAAAAATCTCAGCGACGTGTCATAACCAAGACTAACCACTACAGCACTGTACACTTGAGTACAGTGCTGTAGTATGCACCACGCCACCGGGCAGAGAGCCCGGTGGCGTGGTGCATTCGTGCGCCTTTTGAGGACCGGAGAAGACATTTAGGTGCACGGATTCGATCTCTGCCGTTGCACATTTGTATTTATGGGGTCCGTCTTACGAAGCAATGCACAAACAAGTCTGTGGACGTTATATGTTGGCTGAGAGCCAGCCTGAAGAAGACCTGATAATTTACTAAGACCTGCATTGAAGAAGTCATGCAGAACAAAGGATGTTACCGTATGGGCTATATAACAGTTAAGGAGCAATGAGAGCTTAAAGCAGGGCAAGGTCACGCACTGTAGAAATGTAGTGTCGGCTCTGTTCTGGTAGCCGGGCAGATGGAGGTGTTTAGTTGGGTAAGGCACTTACAATATCCGTGGACGTATCACACTATGCTACGTCACGAATGGAACGTCGGCGAAGGCTGTTTTACCAAGTACTCTAATAACTATATTAGTATTACATATTGTTTATTTCGCAATAATATTGCATATCAAGATAATAGATAATTGCAATACAACTCATTATATACAATTTGAATACTTCAGCGACCGTCCCACCGGGCGAAAAAGTGCAAAGGCCGCCGATGCGACGTTGTACTTAGCGCATATCTGCGAGCAGAACTGGCAACGACATTGATCTCCAATTTGGTAAAATCCTTGAGTCGAACACACCAAGTGATGATAGCCATGCACAATTTGCCTTGTGTACACGTGCCGGCTAGTGTATACCATTCCATTCCAAAGCTCCCTGGCGAGGTACACATCCAACTGCGCTACCTCTGCCGAGGCCTCGGTCACTTCTCCCTGCCACTCTAACAAAACTTGCTGAAGTGGTCCTGTAATAGGTGACCTAAGTCTGACTCTGATTGTTTCCACTGCCAGGCCTGCAACCCGCTAGCAGGTACACAAAGCGGCTTCTTGCCGTCCGCGGTAAGCAAAGGACCCGCTTCATATATGTTGTGAAATATCTCCCTAGCTGCGCAAAATTTGCCACTGAAAGATGGCCCCACACCCTGCCAGGCTGTAGCTCAACATTGGTACAATCTTAAGCTCAAAAAGACGCACGGCTGCACTCAAAGACAG